>RBNK01002052.1:0-12313 GCA_003990785.1 Endogone sp. FLAS-F59071 | reverse complement strand
CCATTCTTGTTCTCTTCTGTCAGCTTCTTAATGGACCTGAAACTCATGTCTTATCCAAGTTATATGTCTTTTTTCTTCAACCTTTTTCCTGTCTGGTCTTTGGCTATAGGTGGTTTCTGGTTCTTTATAAGGGATTGGTAAACTATCCTCCTTTTGCCAAGCTTGGTAAATGGTATCAGTGGGTATGTTTCTCCAAAGGTCTTTCCAAAAGTGATGTCTCATCTGATATTTTTCCTTCTGAGAGTCAGGGTAGTAGATGACTTGAAATTTGATGATCTCATCCTCTTCATCAGAATCTGGTTCTTCAACAAGGATGGGTTCCAAATCTTCATCATCATACAGACCTAGTAATTCTTGTATTTGCTGTGTCATATATGCTTTATCTGATATTTCCCAATCTTCTAGTATTTCTTCGATTTTCTCCAGGTCTACTTTCTCTTGCCAGGTGCCATGATACTTGATATCAATTAGTCAATCATCTAGGGTGATGAAGTTCCAAACTTCCCATAGGTCTTCAGGTTGGATTTTGTCTCAGTAACATCCTTCATCATACATATAACAGTTTCCTCAAAAGCATTTCTTGCTCATGCTTTGGTATTTTTCCCAGAATTGGTTATAGACTTCTTCAGTGTTATTCATAAAAGGGTAGGGGTTGCTTCTATTATATGGTCTTTATGCTATAACTGGTATCTGTTAATGATGATGCTGTTGGATCCTTGACTTCTTGGGTCTTCATTCCTCTGGTAGGTAATCCTTCAATTCTGTACTGTATAGAATCCTTTTAGTGTTACTGCACCAGCACATCTGTTCTGCATAGTAAACTCATTGTTTACAGAAGGGACATTGTGTATTTCTTATAATGTACCAAGTAAGGTCATTCTTTTCTTCTTGTGTCAGTACCCTGTAGTCTTCTGAGATGACTACATTTGCTTTTTGTACAATATTGAGGTAAGGATGTTCTTCTTCTAAGTTGCTATCTGGTTTATCAAGCTCTAGTTATTGGACAATTCTTAGTAGGAATCCTCAGCAGATATCCAGTGATACACTATACTTGTTCCCATGGCTCTGGAAAACTATCTTCTATATATTGAAATCAATCTTTGCCTTGGCCTTATTAAGCCAGTTGTTTTTGAGGACTGCATAGTATATCTTAGCATTAGTGATAACCATCTGGATGAGTATGATTTCTGAACTGAATTGAACTGGTACTTCTCTGATTTCTCCCAGAGATGTACTCTGTTTTCCATTAGCAATCACCAGAGTGGTAGAGGCAGCTTCATCAATCTCCCATCTAAGATGATCTACAAAGTACTTTATAATGATGCTAACTTCTGCTTCAGTGTCAATGATGACTGAGCATCCAATTCTTCCAATAAGACATTGAGCATAGGCAGAGGAGTGCTTCTCTTCAGGCTCTTCCTCCTCTTATTCTTCTTCAATGGCATTGACTTCTACAAAGTGAACTATAGGTTTGGTCTTGGTGATCTGTATCTTGATAGCCTGCTTGGTAGATGGTACAATCTTGAAGAGTTGCTCAAAGGTAATATCTGCCTTCTTCTTTGAAATATCTACCCAAGGGTCATACTGGAATTCTCTAACTTTCTTAGGTTTCTTTTCTTTATCAAATTCATGCATTTTTTCATCCTTGGTAATCAAAGTGATGGTGGTGCCTGGCTCCATAGATTGGCAGTAAGCTTCATCCTACTTATCTTCTATAAGTTGCTATCAATGGGTAAGGGACTTAGGCTTCTCAATTATGACTTCTGGTATAGGCTTCTTCTTTAGATAAGAGTTCCTGTGAGGGCTTCTAGAATGGGCTAGCTTGACTGAGTAAGCCTTATCTAATTCTTTTACTTCACTTAGCTCTATATTGCTGTCATACTCCTATATAATATAAGCTCTAGTCTTACTCTTCTTGTTCTCCTCTCTGTTTTTCCCTTCCTTCCAGGTTCTAGTTCAGCAATCCTTAGCAAAGTGACCTCATTTTTCACAGAGATAACAGTTTATATCCTCCTTCTTTCTAACTTCTATGATGTATACAGATCATGATGGGTTGTTGTGTCAGATAAGCTTTCCTTCTAGGTTAGCAATGTGAGCTATTATTTTAGAGAACATCTTTGTAATTTTCTCCATTTCTTCTTCATGTGTTGGTTTTCTAGGTTTGGTTGAGATTGCTGGCTCGATGGTAGCCTCCTTCTTTAGTTCAGTTGATGCTGCAACCATCTGAATAATTAGTATACTAGTGCTGAACTTCCTCCACAAGTCTTGAGGTAGCTTGTTATATAACAGTAAAGTATATCCTACTTCAGTGTCCTAAAAGACTTATGCCATTCTGATCTTTTCATCCATTGCTTAAGGGCTAAATCTCTTGATGTGTTACTGAAGGTCCTCTGGTAGGGCATTTATAAATATCATTTCCCATATAACTGGGCTGGCTTCTCTACAAAGTTGCATATACTAATTGATTGTAGTGATCTAATCTTCCAGGCATTAGTTGACTAACATCTTCATATTGAATAACTATTCCTTGATTGATTCCCATTTCTGCTTAGTGAAGTATCTTCCTTCTAGCCATTCTCAAGTATAATCCTAATGGGTGACTGCTACAAGTTGTACTATTGGTATATTTCCTAATACTGCTACTGCTATAGCAATTATTTCTCCTAGACCATTGGCTCCTTGGTCTGCTACAGCCTGTCAATATGCTTCTCTTACTAGTTCTTTCAGCTGGGTAGCTATAATGCTGATCCACTATGTGTTAGCTATCCCTTTAGCTGCAAAGTAGCTCTCCAAATTATCTATAAATTCTCTAACATACTCCTTGGTGTATCTATAGAAGGTGGGTAATCTATCTATCATTATATCTTCATCTTCTATCTAGTATCTTCTTTTAGGTAAGTATTGTAATATAGGTGGTGGCGGTAGTAGTACCATTCTTGCTTTTGTCTTTCTCTATAGGTTTCAGCAAGTTTAGTTATACAATATAAATAACAAATTAGTTGAGATGTCAATTGATATTCCTGCCAGTCAGCACCAAATATCACAGACTAAAATATATTAATGATGAATACTTAAGAAATGTATATAAATAAGTAGAGTAAATGTATCAGTATATTTTAGTTGTCTTAGCAGGTTATGCAGTAGCATCTAAAGGATATAATAAGTGGAAAGTAACTGGTAGGAAAGTGTATAATATAATGAACTATATTGCTAATGAATAAAGAATTTCTTGTCTTGAGTCTTTTGACTCTTATATCAAACCAATTGCTTAATCTCTTGACTAAGTCTTACTGTATCTTTGGGAGGCAGGTGCTTTTTCCTAAAGCTATTACAGTCCAATCTTTATTGAAAGATAGGATAGAGGTATTTATACAAAATCGAGAGAGTGCTATATAGGTAGCAGTCCAGTGACTTTCTTACATTTGATTGGATAATAAATGACTAACTACTAACATAGCTGAATATATGTAATCAATAATAAGTATAGTAATATCAGTGAAGTGAATGAAACTATCAGTATTAGGGATACAAGTAGTGTTAGCATTGCTATGTAGCAGTGTTGGCACTACCAACAATATTATTACTACCAACAAGTTATATATGACTGCTGTAGCTTCAAGTATTGTTTGTGACTGTTAAATCATAGCTGCAGATTTCAGATCATTGCTGTAGATTATTCCCAAATTCTATTCTATCATAATATACTACTAAGTGAATATATAGATTCATTAGAAAAAACTATAAATAAATTGAAAAGTACTTGGATAGATATTGTTAAAGAATATTCTCTGTTTATAAATAATATAGAGTTGCAAATAAAACAGATATCTGATACACAAATTGCAAAAATAGAAGAGCTATATAAATTCTTTGAATTACTAGAATAATCTGTCTCTAGGTATTTTACTAATATTATAACTGAGCTAACAAACATTAGTACTACAGTATTAGATATTACAACTAATATAGATAGTCAACTAGTAGGACTCAGTGAAATACAAAACAAATTATAAAGTAATTTTAATAAAGTCAAGCAGTGACTATAAAATATAGTACATTTATTGAATATTATTAGTGATGACTTTGAAAATATTATAGCAAGAGTAAATGATCTTGAGATGCAAATACAGAACACTCTTCTAGCACTTGTCCAGTAGCAATCTATTATTTTAACTCAAACACTACCTAAGCAGAAAGCTGATATAAATATTCTATTAAAATTTAAGAGCATTGTTGAGATATATACTTCATATAAGCTGCCTAATACTTAACTACTAATATAAGATACTATTCAACAACAATATAATCAAGAATTAAATATAGAAGTAACTCAACCACTGAGTAAGCTAAGTTTTTCTGTAGATATTACTTAAATAGAGTAGGAGTAAGAGCTGGAATAAGAGATTATCAATGATTATATTAACCAAATATTTTAAAAAAAGACAATATAGGTATATATGATAATTTTTAGTTAATTATACTTAGTTACTATAATAATAAATATAAACTAATTTAATAACTATATACTTCTTTATTATCAACTCTCACTTCTAAATGATTTAGTTCAGTAGTACAGACTATAGTAATTATTATTATAATATACTATATTAAATATTTCTATAATAAAATAGTATAGTATCCTAAAATATCACATTTCAAGCTAATATAGTATATTAAAACTATTCTCCAAATATTGTGATTTATTCAACATTTCAATTCATCTAATATATTAACTTTAAATATAAGAATTCTTTGACTAGCTATATAATAACATTAGATATAATTAGTAGTAAAAAGCTAATATTAAGATATTATAGTTTTTTACATTTCTCTCCAATTTCATATATTGTCTAGTTAGTAATATTAACACATGAACTAAGATCTAAATAAGTCAGATTTGAACAATTGTCTACTATAATTATTACTATTACATTATCTAATTAAGTATACCTACATAGGTCTAGTATTAGTAGCTGAGATGTAAAGGCTAAGATATTCTAGAGTATATAGTTGACCAGCTCATTACTAATATTATTTATTACTAGTATGTATATGCCCTACTTATCTGATGATATGTCAATTCTTTAGTTCAAGGTAGTAGTTATGCTATAGCTGTTGAAATTATTAGCTTATTATATCTCTCCCATCAATGATCGATCGTTACATCACTCAATCGTGGCTTAGACAATCTTTGTTTTGTATCGACCAATCATAATTTAGCATTAATAAATACACGCATATTGGCTTCATAAGCCAGTGCACTCTTTTACTCCAAAATACACATTTGAAGATTAATTATTTCAATAGGTTATGAGCCCCGAGCCGCTCGAATTGTAGCTCGACAACCTGAGATCTATGCAATTATAGCATCTACGCAATTACAACTGTGATTACAGTAAGTGTTTATTTAAAATTGTAAACAACGCGTCAAATAACATGATAAACAACGTGACAAACAACACTGATAAAGCAATGTGATAAACAACATATAACGACATAGCATTCAACAACACAATGAAATGGACAATCTATATACATCATCGTCGTCAACAACAAGATCGACAAGATTGTAGTCTAAATCAAAAACAGACAACAGATATCAAACCCTTGATGACAATGAAGGATTGGATGGCAACCATCAGAGCAATATTGTATTTAGCCTCGATCGACAGGAACAGATGGCTATAATGATCAGAAATCAGGAAGATAAATTAGATATGCTGACAACCCTAATGGGTGAATTGATGGCAAAAATCGATAAAACAAATGCATCACCTAGCGTGCCAACCAATCAGAATGCAGCTACAGAAGGCAACATGCCACAATCACTATCACCATCACCAACAATATCAACAAAGCTTAACAATCTGGCAAAGGAGTACCTGAGATCGATCAACAAATTCGATAAGTCAGGTGGCACACCCAGATTGTTCGATTACTTTGATGCTGTAGAGCAATTTATCACCAGTGCCAATCTATTAGTACAAAAGGAGGAAGTCAACACAGCGATCAGTAAGATTACAGGCAATGCTAGAATGTGGCTACAGAGGTACGTGAATACATCAGGAGAATTTGATTTGTGGAATGAGCTTAAAGAGGCTATGATGCAAAAATACGCATCAATGGAACAATTGCTATGAATGCACAATAAGCTTGCGATGATGAAGCAAAAAGGATCGATCAAAGATTATAATAACATGTTCAACTGAATTATGGCGCAAATCGAAGATATGACCAACACAGAAGCTATACCACAATATCTCTGGAGTCTAAGCCCCAGGTACCGGGAATTAATACTTGTACAGGAGAATATACTGACAATGCTGGAGGCTTTATAACTCGCATGCATCAGGTTCGACTCAGATAACAAGCAGAGGCACGACGAAGCCCACGCGACAGACCGAGGCGGCTACTGAGGCGGCGACCGAGGCAGATACCGAGGCGGCGACTGAGGTAGCTACTGAGGCGGCGGTCACGACAATCGAGGTAGAAGCACCAGATGAAGCTGAGGCTATAACAACGATAATGGAAACAATTGAGGAGGTTATAATGACAGAGGTGACTGAGGTGGCAATTGCGGAGCCAATTGAGGTGGGAATTTTCAGGGACACCCTTGGAAATGTTACATCTGTGAGGGAGAACACGGAATATTTCAATACAACAAATTCAACGATTGGGTAAAAACAGAAAAAAAAAAGGCTAAACCGAGAGCCGAAGCAAATCTGGTGATTGGTACTATCATCGATTTGAGTGCCACGCAATATATGTTCAACTAATTGAAGCTTTTCGAGATGGTGGCTAAGTACGATGACTTGGTCATGTGTACAGAGAATAAGAAATTACATGCGACACACGTTGGGACAATTGAGCTCAACGATGAGCTGAAATTACAGGACGTCTTATATGTACCGGAGATCACCAGAAATTTAATATCTGTGCGGGCATTGACACGTGACAGAAATGATATAACCTTCAAGAGTGACAGATCAGTAATTAAAATCGGCATGGATCACGAGGAAATTAAAATCAGACAAGCCAATGGCGACCTATTTCATTTATCGACATCACCAGAGCTAGAGCTAGAAGCAAACATCACCGATTCTAATATAGCCGATTCCAAGATTGCAAACATCGCTGATTCCAAGATCGATAACTATATATTATGGCATCATCGACTAGGCCATCCAGGCCGAAACACTCTACAATCAATCAACAAATTTGTCACAGGGCTCGGAGATGTGCGGCTGTCAACCAGATAAATCGAAATATGCACCAGGTGTGAACATGCAAAGTTGCACCGCAAGCCATTCGGATATGCGAAAAATCGATTGATGGAGCCTATTAGAAGGGTGCATACAGATCTGTGTAGGCCGATACTCATGCCATCAGTCAATGGAGCAAAATATATATTAACATTCATCGATGATGCCACTCGCTATATCACAACATATTTTATTAACAACAAAAGTGATATATTTGATCGATTCCGGACATTCAAGGCATTCGCCGAGACGCAATTGGGCCGAAAACTCAAGATTCTCCAATCAGATAGAGGAGGAGAGTATATAAATACCGAGATGCTCGAATTTTTAATCAAAAATAGAATTCATCATGAAATGACGACGCCAGACATGCCGCAACAAAATGGTGTAGCCAAACGATATAATCGGACATTGATAGAGTCAATCCAGGCAGTTAAAATTACTGCCGGCATATCTGATGAACTTTGGGCGGAACTTGCTACAAGTGCTACATATTTATGCAACCGATTGCCAACGCAAGCCAATAAGGAGAGTGCTTCATCATTTGAATTATGGCATGGTCACAAGCCTAATATCAGTAACTTGCACATCATATGGGCTGATGCGTATATGCATATTCGCAAGGGAAAAAGATCGAAACTGGTGCCCTAATCCAAAAAGCTTAAAATGATTAGCTATCATGATGAAAAAAAGGCATACAGGCTCTGGGATCTAACCAATAGGAGGATAGAGATCAGCCGTGATGTCACATTCGATGAATCTATTATATTAAAATCCCCAACAATCATCAACCCAGAAGATCAAGAATACGTCATTGAAGTGATCATCGGAGAACACAAGATTAATGAAAAAAGGCAATATCTGGTTAAATGGCTAGGCTATGATGATGACAACAACACCTGGAAGCCAATCGAACAATTGATTAACACTAAAGCCCTATAAATTTAGCAAGATCGCATGTCAGAAGCTAATTTAATTAAATCAACCGATGACCCAATGACCTATAAGGAGGCAATTTCTCTGCCTGATGTAAAGCTTTGAGAGGAAGCGATCAATCAAGAGCTTAAATCACTTAAGAATAATGACATGTGGACAATTGTACCTGAGGTGCCTGTGGGATACAAGCTGATTGGATGCAGATGGGTTTTTAAAAAGAAGCTCAACACTGATGGATCGGTTGCCAGATACAAGGCGAGATTAGTGGCCAAGGGATATTCACAACAGCAAGGAATTGATTATAATGAAACATTTGCTCCTGTAGTGAAATTCATGTCGATCAGAGCACTTTTATCGATTGGAGCAACCCTAAACTTAGAAATTCACTAAATGGACATAAAAACTGCATTCCTAAACAGCAATCTTGATGAAGAGATCTACATGATGGTACCTAAAGGAATCAACCAATCAGAGCTGTCACCGAGAGCTGTGTGTAAGCTCAATCGATCATTGTATGGACTAAAGCAATTACCTCATATGTAGAATTAGAAGATCGACAACTACCTCAGCCAATTAAATTTTACAAGACTACAATCAGATCACAGCATTTATCTAAGAAGGAGATAAGAAGATCAATAGCTGATAATTATTGCCATATATGTTGACGATCTACTAATTCTGGCTGATTTGATGGAAACAATGAACAAATTCAAGACGGAACTTAGCAATGCATTTGATATGATGGACTGTGGTGAAATTAAATATTTTTTAGGTATTCGAGTCATGCATGATCGAAAAACACACATGATCACAATTGATCAAAGCCACTTCGCCAATCAAATCATTACAAGGTTTAACATGACGGACGCTAAGCCAATCAGCACACCCCTTGATCCTGTTGTAATTATTAGCTTATTATATCTCTCCTATCAATGATCGATGTATCAACGATCGATCATACGTCACTCAATTGTGGCTTAGATGATCTTTGTTTGTATCGACCAATCATAATTTAGCATTAATAAATACACGCATATTGGCTTCATTAGCCAGCGCGCTCTTTACTCTAAACACATACATTCGAAGATCAAATTTCAACAGGTTATGAGCCCTGAGCCACTCGAATTGCAGCTCGACAACCTGAGATCTATGCAATCATAGCATCTATGCAATTATAACTGTGATTACTGTAAGTGTTTATTTAAAATCGTAAACAACGCGTCAAACAAAGCGATAAACAATGCGACAAATGACACCATGATAAAGCAACGCGATAAACAACATGTAATGACATAGCATTCAACGACGCGACACGATGAAATGGACAACCTATACGCATCATCGTCATCAGCAACAAGATCGACAAGATTGCGATCTAAATTACAACGATCAGAAATCAGGAAGATAAATTAGATACGCTTGCAACCCTAATGGGTGAATTGATGGTAAAAATCGACAAAACAATCACATCACCTAGCGCGCCAACCAATCAGAACACCACTACAGAAGGCAACACGCCACAAAGACAATCACTATCACCATCACCAACAACATCAACAAAGCTTAATGATCTGGCGAAGGAGTACCTGAGATCGATCAACAAATTCGATGGATTGGGTGGCACACCCAGATTGTTCGATTACTTTGATGCCGTAGAATAATTTATCACCAGCACCAATCTATCAGTACAAAAGGAGGAAGTCAACGCAGCGATCAGTAAAATTACAGGCAACGCTAGAATGTGGCTACGGAGGCATGTGAACACATCAGGAGAATTTGATTCGTAGGATAACCTTAAAGAAGCTATGATGCAAAAATACGCACCAATGGAACAATTGTTACGAATGTGCGATAAGCTTGCAATGATGAAGCAAAAAGGATCGATCGAAGATTATAATGACGCATTCAACCAGATCATGGTGCAAATCGAAGATATGACCGATACAGAAGCTATACTGCAATATCTCCAGGGTCTAAGCCCCAGGTACCGGGAATTAATACTTGCGCGGGAGAATATGCCGACAACGCTGGAGGCTTTACAACTCATATGCATCAGGTTCGACCCAGATAACAAGCAGAGGCATGACGAAGCCCACGCGACAGACCGAGGTGGCTACCGAGGCGGCGACCAAGGTGGATACCGAGGCGGCGACTGAGGCGGCTACTGAGGCGGCAGTCGCGACAATCGAGGTGGAAGCGCCGGACGAAGCCAAGGCTACAACAACGAAAACGGAAACAATCGAGGAGGTCATAATGACAGAGGCGACCGAGGTGGTGATCGCGGAGCCAATCGAGGCAGGAATTTTCGGGGACACCCTCGGAAATGCTATGTCTGTGAGGGAGAACACAGAATATTTCAATGTAACAAATTCAACGATTAGGTAAAAACAGAAAAAGAAAAGGCTAAACCGAGAGCCGAAGCAAATCTGGTGATCGGCGCTATCATCGATTCGGGCGCCACGCAACATATGTTCAACCAATTGGAGCTTTTCGAGACGGTGGCTGAGCATGACGGCTTGGTCACGTGTGCAGGGAATGAGAAATTACGCGCGACGTACGTTGGGACAATTGAGCTTGACGACGAGCTGAAATTACGGGATGTCTTATATGTACCGGAGATCGCTAGAAATTTAATATCTGTGCAGGCGTTGACACGTGACGGAAATGATATAACCTTCAAGAGCGACGGATCAGTAATTAAAATCGGCGCGGATCACGAAGAAATTAAAATCGGACAAGCTGATGGCGATCTATTTCATTTATCGACATCAGAGCCAGAGCTAGAAGCAAACATCGCTGATTCCAAGATTGCAAACATCGCCGATTCCAAGATTGCAAACATCGCTGATTCCAAGATCGATGACTATATATTATGGCATCACCGACTAGGTCATCTAGGCCAAAATACTCTGCAATCAATCAACAAATTTGTCACAGGGCTCGGAGATGCGCGGCTGTCAACCGGACAAATCAAAATATGCGCTGGGTGTGAACACGCAAAGTCGCACCGCAAGCCATTCGGACACGCGAAAAATCGATCGATGGAGCCTATCGGAAGGGTGCACACAGATCTGTGCGGGCCGATGCCTATGCCATCAGTCAATGGAGCAAAATATATATTAACTTTCATCGATGATGCCACTCGCTACGTCACAACATATTTTATTAACAACAAAAGTGATACATTTGATCGATTCTGGACATTCAAGGCTTTCGCCGAGACGCAATTGGGCCGAAAACTCAAGATTCTCCGATCAGATGGAGGAGGAGAGTATGTAAACACCGAGATGTGCGAATTTTTAATCAAACATGGAATTCATCATGAAATAATGATACCGGACACGCCGCAACAAAACGGTGTAGCCGAACGATATAACCGGATATTGATGGAGTCAATCCAGGCAGTTAAAATTACTGCTGGCATACTTAATAAACTTTGGGCGGAACTTGCCGCAAGTGCTACATATTTACGCAACCGATTGCCAACACAAGCCAATAAGGAGAGTGCTTCACCATTCGAATTATGGCATGGTCACAAGCCTGATATCAGTAACTTGCGCATCATATGGGCTGACGCGTATATGCATATTCGCAAGGGAAAAAGGTCGAAGCTGGCGCCTCAATCCAAAAAGCTTAAAATGATTGGCTATCATGATGAAAAGAAGGCGTATAGGCTCTGGGATCCAACTAATAGGAGGATAGAGATCAGCCGCGACGTCACATTCGATGAATCTATTATATTAAAATCCCCAACAATCGTCAACCTAGAAGATCGAGAATATGTCATTGAAGCGATCATCGGAGAATGCAAGATTGATAAAAAAAAGGGATATCTGGTTAAATGGCTAGGCTATGATGATGACGACAACACCTGGGAGCCAATCGAACAATTGATCGACACTGAAGCTCTACAAATTTGGCAAGATCGGATATCAGAAGCTAATTTAATTGAATCAACCGATGACCCAATGACCTACAAGGAGGCAATTTCTCTGCCTGATGCAAAGCTTTGGGAGGAAGCGATCAATCAAGAGCTTAAATTACTTAAGAATAATGACACGTGGACGATTGTATCTGAGGTGCCTGCAGGATGCAAGCCGATTGGATGCAGATGG
>RBNK01002051.1:0-12313 GCA_003990785.1 Endogone sp. FLAS-F59071 | reverse complement strand
TTTGAGAGTTAAAGATCTCACCCTTCCTACACATATCAAGAGCACTCGAAAGACTATAAGTCTAGAAATCATAATTAATAATTTTACAAGAAACAAAGTACTTTCAATACCTTAGAAACCTTGTGACGTACTCAGAGATTCCTAAGTTCAATACAGATTAGTATCATTAGATGCTTCCTCATAGGTGGTTTAGAAGAAACCCCCTTACAACAACTATATACTAGAGTAACTTAAGAAGATACTATTAACATAGTAGAATTCACAAAAAGAAATATCAGTATCTAGCAATTTAATAATACTGCTAGACAATTTAAAAGTTACTATCAAATAGATTATGCTTTATAACTAAGGCAAGAAAACTATCAAGAACTGATAGAATGAGAATCTGCTGAATATCTAGAACTAAACCCTTGGGAAAGACATATAGTCAAAAGAACCTTCAACATATTCCAACATTGGCTATCCACATTGAAATATCTTGGCAATTTAAGTCTACATCAATGGGAAAACTTATAAAATATAGAAGAAGAAATATTGTTACTTTACCTCTTAGAAAATTACCTAGTAGACAACAACTACATTGAAGAAGAAACTAGTACTTCCTTATCCAGATTGAATACCAAAGAAGAAATCCACACTGTGGATACTATCAACACTGTGGATATCATCAACACTGTAGATACTATCAACACTATAGATATCATCAACACTGTGGATACTATTAATACTGTGGATACTATCTATACTGCTGAAATTATCAACACTAATAATACTACCAACATTATTGATATTTTATTTAATAATAAATGGAACTTATAAATTAATTATAGTATAACCAATAATATTCTGAGTAGTAACCAGGGTAGCTACTCATATAGTACCTTGAGAATTTTGTATAAATGTTTTTCAATTCTTTATTCAATAAACTTTACTTCTAAAGCTATACATACTCAAAGACCTTTTAAGAGCTTAAGATCTCACCCCCTTCTATACACATCATGAGCACTAAAAAGACTATAAGTCTGAAAATCATAATTAATATTCTTACAAGAAACAAAGTACTTTTGATACCTTAAAAACCTTATGATGTACTTGGAGATTTCTAAGTCCAATATAGATTAGTATCATCAGACACTTCCTCTCAGGTGGTTTAGAAGGAACCTCTTTATAACTTGGTAGCAGTGGTAATGAAAAACCATTATAATAATAAGAAACATACTACTAATATTTTTACAAAGGCCTAGAATTATCAATTCCTTTTAGATATAATCGACATACTCGGAGTACTACTAACACCATATATATCTAATTTCTAACAGCCAGAGAGGCTATATATATCATAGAACTCTTCAAGTAGATATAATATCAGCAACTGCTATAAAGCACTGATTCAATAACTGTAGCTTGCTTATAAGGCAAAACATACCTTGAACTCTATAATAAACTTGAAAACTCTCTTAGAACTAATGCCTACTTCAAAGTATTTTAAGACTTCCTTTATAAAAACATCAAAGGAGATCATAATATTGTTTCAATTACATAAGCAGAATACTATTTTACCAACCTCACATCTACTATACAAGAATATAATAATCGATAAATCATCTAAGAGTAGATCACTAACTTACCATTCAATTACTCAACACACTGAGGTATCATTTACTACTGAATTGCAAATAGATTATTTAAGAAATTAGTAGCAGAAGATCTTATATAATTCATAGAAACAACTATTGTGTCAGTTGATAATTGCATTCTCTACTATTGTAAGGGGGTTTCTCCTAAACCGCCTGTGAGGAAGCATCTGATGATACTAATCTGCATTGGACTAAGGAATCTCCGAGTACGTTGCAAGGTTTCTAAGGTATCGAAAGTACTTTGTTTCTTTATAAGATTATTAATTGTGAATTTCAGACTTATAGTCTTTAGTACTCTTGAGGTATGTGTAGAAGGAGGTGAGATCTTTAGCTTTCAAAGGGATCTTGAGTATGCACTGCTATTGAACTGAGGTTTATTGAATAAAGATTTGAGGGATATTTATACAAGTTTCTCGAGGTACTATATGGGTAGCTGCCCAGGTTACTACTCTCGAAACTATTAGCTATTTAAAATATAAACTAATTATGAATTTATGTAATATAATGAGTTATATAAGTTAGGGATTTAAGATGGTTAAAGATTTAAGATGGTTGAAAGGTTTAAGACGGTTAAAAGGTTTCACAAATCAAGGAACTGTTCCAATTGGTCGAAATCTCTTTATAGTATGCAGATTTCTTCTTTAAGTTCCTCAAAGGCATTCTGAGATAGTTGGTGAAATGCGGATGGTCCAATTTTGGTAAGTCTTTTCAAGGTGGCTGGTCGGAACTGGAAGAGTCCGTAAATCCGGAGGGCAATCCTTTGAGATTGGAGGGGAATCCCTTGATGTAGTGCTCATTTGCATACTTCTGCATGTCATCAGTCCCATACATGTTCGAGATCTTCTTCCCAGATCCTAGCAATCTTATAGTAGGCCTGAAATTCGTCTTGTGTTTGCTATTTCTGAGCAATGTCGATGTTTTTTATTATTATTTGAGTCCTTCATAGGGCAGATCCTTCCTCAGGTAGTAGTTCAGATGGAGGGTCTTCTAAGGCTTGGTATGCTTCAATGACTTGGCTTCAGAGGTATTCGTTATTGTTGAATCAGGGCATGGTTGTTTGTTATATTTCTGCAAGTGTTTGTTGCTGCTTTTTATATCTATCACTCTTACAACTCTTCCCTCTTTGAGAAAATAGTGTCCATGCTATTTCTGTAAGGACTTGTAATATTTTTCCAGTACTTCATCTGCATTTGTCAGATTGCTAAGTGGTTCCCATGTAGCATCATGTAAGGGGTATCCATTCCACTTGATCAGGTATTGCGGTGTCGATCTGTTGCCTTGTTGGTGATCTGTTGATCTAAGATTTCTTCTACTTCGAATTCTTCTGCATCATTGACCAAAATTGGTGCGAGTGGTTTGACTTGTCTATCCAGAAATAGATCATCATTATTTGGTGTGTAATGTTTCAGTAGTGATACATGAAACACAGGGTG
Source organism: Endogone sp. FLAS-F59071 (assembly GCA_003990785.1). Lineage (NCBI taxonomy): Eukaryota > Fungi > Mucoromycota > Endogonomycetes > Endogonales > Endogonaceae > Endogone > Endogone sp. FLAS-F59071. Next base: position 9,243 of record RBNK01002051.1, on the reverse strand, counting down.
AATCCTCATTGTTGGTGGTAACTCCAGTTTGTAAGCAACAGCTGATATTTTTGCGATAATCTTGAATGGTCCAAGAAACTTATTCTGAAGTTTCTTTGAAGGTTGATTAGATAATTGTCACAATGTGATATATCTTAAGGACAGTAAGACCATTTCATCTATCTCAAATGATTCTTCATACCTTTTTTCGTTTGTGTATCTTGTTTATTATACTTGTGCTTCACGAATTGCATCTTGTGCTTTGGTCAGCAGGTTGGTCATTTGTGTGGTAAAGTCATCAATGGCTTGTACTGTTGATTCAACTTTTTCTAGTAATAAGGTTGCTGGTGTCAGCAGGTGATAACCATAATTTAGGAAGAATGGCAATAGTTTCATTGACTTTTGCTGAGCATTATTGCATGCGAATTCAGTGGCAGTTAAGTGTTCGTTCTAATCATTCTGTCGATAGTTGACGTAAGTTCTAAGCATTTGTTCTAATGTTTGGTTCATATGTTCTGTTTATCCATCGATCTATGGATGAAATGCAGTTGAGAGTACTATTTTTGTTCCAAGTGTTTTGAATAGCGATTGCCAAAAGTTGCTTGTAAACTTTGGATCTCGGTCACAGATAATAATTCGTGGTAGTCCATGTAGTTGAAAAATATTGTCAAAAAATATTTTTGCTACTTCCAGTGCAGTATCAGTTGTTTTGCTTGCAACAAAGTAAGTTTACTTGCTGAGTTGATCGACAAAGATGGTTATTACATCTTTTTCAGATGTTGTTTTTGGCAGTTAGACAATGAAATCCATACTGATTTGTTCCCATTTTTCAGCAGGTATAGGTAGTGGTTGTAGTAGTCCAGAAGGTGATTGTCTGAGTGTTTTGTTATGTTGACAAGTGTTGCAAGAAGCTATAAAGCTTTTGGTACTTGTGAACATTTTTGGCCAGTAAAAGTTTCTGGTGAGTGCTTCATAAGTTTTATCAAATCCGAAGTAGCCTGCTAAGGTATATCATGGTGTTCTTGTAGAATCTTGACATGAAGATTTGATGGTATAAAGAGTCGATCTTCATAATAGAGATTGTTGTTTCGGATCTTGAATTTGTTTGTCATGTCTGGTTTAGTGTTGAGTTCTTCTATGATTTTCTGTACTTCTTTATCTAACTGAACTCCTTCTTGAATTTCTTGTATCCAGTTGTCTGTGATTTCGATGATGGCTTTAATTTGTTCATCCTCCTGTTGTTGGTGGGATAATGCATCTGCTACAACATTTAGCTTTCCAGGTTTGTAGATTATTTCAAAGTGATAATTGTTGAGATGATCTATCCATTGTGCTTGTCGGGTGGAGAGGGTTGGCTGTTTGTTTAGGTATTTGAGTGACTCATAATCTGTATAGATCAGGAATTTGTTATCTATCAGATAGTGTCTCCAAGCTTGTATTGCATCGATTATTACAAGTAACTCTTTTTTGTGAACCAGGTAATTTCTTTCTGCAGATGACATTTTTCTTGAATAGTAGGTGATAGGTTGGTCTTCTTGCGAAAGTATGGCTCCAATTGCATAATCTGAGGCGTCGATAGTTACTACAAATTGTAGGTTCTGATCTGGGCTTCTGAGGACGGGTGCAGTTATCAACTTTTCTTTCAAAGTTTCGAAGGCTACATTATGATGGTTATTCCATTCCTAGATAACATTTGTACCTATAACTGTCAGATCATGTAGACATGCTACAATTCCTGTGTAATTCTTGATAAACCTTTGGTAGTATCCTGCTAGTCCTAGAAAGGATTGTATTTCCTTAATTGTTGTTGGTTTTTCCCATTTCTTGATTGCCTTGATTTTTGCAGGGTCAACTAGAATGCCTTGTTCATTGATTCGGTATCCAAGATATGCAACTTCTTTTTGTAAAAAGTTACACTTGCTGAGTTTAGCATATAACTGATGTTTTCTTAGGATCTCTAGTACTTGGTGGAGATGTTGTAAGTGTTCTTCTTTTGTTTTACTATAGATCAGTATATCATCGATATAGACAACTATGAATTCGTCGAGTAGCGGTCTGAATATGTCATTCATCAGTCCTTGGAATGTTGCAGGTGTGTTTGTCAGTCCAAAAGGCATGACTTTCCATTTGTAATGTCCATATCGGGTTCTAAATGCTGTTTTCGGAATGTTTTCTTTGGCAATGCGGATCTGGTGGTATCCTGATCATAAGTCAATTACTGAGAATATGGTTGCTCCCTTGAGTCAGTCAAATAATTCCATAATGTTGGGTAATGTGTATCAGTTCTTGATAGTTATATCATTGAGTTGTCGGTAGTCGATGCACATTCTAATTCCATCCTTCTTCTTGACAAATATAATAGGTGCTCCGAAAGGTGATGTGCTAGGTTGAATAGATCCTCATTCAATTAATTCTTCTAGAGTCTTCTTGAGTTCTTGTAACTCCGGTCTGGATAATTGATAAATTTTCTTAAATGGTGGTTCTGCACCAGGTATTAAGTTAATTTGGTGATCGATACTTCGTTTCGGTAGTAGTCCTTCTGATAAGTTTATAGAAAATCGGTCTGCGAATTCCATGATAAGTGGTTATAAAGATATGTCTAGACTATTAATATCTATGTTTGTTTCGGTGGTAATTTTAGCAATGTCTTTTTCTATAATAATGCAGCAGTAAACTATGTCATCTTTTTCGAGAAGTTGATAGAATTTTTTAGCTGAGTGGAGTTAGATCTTGCCATTTCTTGATTTGGAGACCAATTTGATGTCCTTGTTTTGATGAGTAAACTCTATAGTTCCGCTTGGCCAGTCAATGTTAGGATTCTTCTGATCTAGCCAACTCTTTCCGAATACTATACTTGGTCTGGGCATGCCTATGATTTCGAAATTCAATGCATCCTGGTATGATTCGATTGAGATTGGGAGATTCTTAGTAGTATATATAACTCATTGGGTTCCTCCATTGGTGACTTCTACAATCATTGCTGCTTCGTGGGGTAACTTGATCACTTTGAGTTGATCAGCTAGCTGTTTGCTGATAAAATTGCATGTTGCTCCACTGTCGATCAATATATTGACTGTTTCATTCTTCATTGTTCCTTTATAGAAGAGGAGTTCTGTCTTTTTTCTGAGTGATGATAAGGTTCCGTGTTCTACTTTTTCTTCTATATCTTCCACTTTCGTTTCTTCGATAGATCACATATCTGTTGTATCTTCAATTGACCAATCTGTTTTCTTCTCCTTGGTTGGTAATTTTATAGCTTTGCATACTTGTTTTGCTTCTTCTTCCTCTTTTGCCATTTGTTGGATTTGTGGTTTCTTGCTTTCTTCGATACAACTCCAGCATTTCCAGATGTTGTCTGTACAGTAGGTTCTGTTTCCATGAGGACAGCATCTATATGGTACTATTCCTTATACCATTTTCAGGTACCATCGTTCATCCTTGGTAAGTGTGGGTTTCTTTTTATCTGTTGATCCGAATCCTCCTGCAGCTCGTTCAGTTTTCAGAAGCTGTTCTACAACTTTAGCTGTGACTAAGTTGTTCAGTTTGATGAATACAAACTGTGCCAGTTTGGCTCCTTTGGTAACTCGGTATTTGTAGTGAGCTGATAAGTTATGAACTGTGAGTATAATTTCGCCAGTATAGTCTGCATCAATAACTCCTGCTTTGATCGAGATTCCTTCCTTGATTTTGCTACTTTTATCTAGGATTTGTATATAGGTTCCAGTTGGTAGCTTTAGAGCGATTCCTGTTTTGATCAGAAAAATTGATCCTGGTGGGATTAGAGCATCTTTGTTTGCATGGATATCATATCCTGTGGAGTTCACTGTTCCTTTGGTAGGTACTATAGCATCTGGGTGCTTCTTTTCGACCAGGAAGTTAGTTTCGTTGCTGGTTTCTTGTATTATGTATAGTTGTTCATCTTCTGATGATTCTTCCCGTTCTTCTTTTTTATCTTCTTGTCTTCCTTCTTCAATATCGGCCAGTTCTTGCCAAGTGCCGTTGTAGGCTGGGTTGTATCCCTTGCCATTAATAGTAGATGAGTCATGGACAGTCCAAAGATCTTGTGGGTAGATTTTGTCCCAATATACTCCTTGTTTGTATCTCTTCTTGTCTTCTCAGAACTTTCCTTTGTCAACGTATTAATGGCTTCTCTAGAAAATGTCGTAAATTTCTCCAGTGTTGTTAGCATACGGGTGTGGGTTCTTACCATGGTAGGGTCCATTGTTCATTGGTGGCATCTGTCAGCATCTTGGTTATGGTTTTATTCTTCAATCCTTCTTTTTGATGGTAAGGAAGTCTTCTATTTTGGTTTCATCCAGTATGAGGTGAGTTGTTGAACAGTTGCACATGTGTTCTGCACAATAGATGCATTGATCACAGAATGGGCATCCTGTTTGCACCATGTTCCAATTGATGAGGGTGATTTATTCTTGCTCATTTAACTTGCGGTATCCTCGGCCATATTTTTCTTCAATTACGTATAGTCGGCTAATATCTCTAGGATCCGTTTCTTCTTCGGCAGTTATGCTTTTACTTGTGCCTTTGATTTCTTCTTTCTTTGTGATCTTTTCTCCCGAAATAGTATGAGTACTTCTGCACTTAGGTGCGATATGTCCTCATCTTCTACAGTTGAAGCAGGTCTTTGTTTTCTTTCAGTCATCCTTGTTTTCATCCTTCTTGAAATTGTTTCACCATGTCGAATTATTGTTGTAGTTTCCTTGTCCTCCTTTGAATCCTCCTCGAGGGTTGAATCCTTCTCGACAGTAAGTACCGGTTATTGGTTTGCTGCTTGAGCCAGAGTTTTGATTCCTGTTTTCTGTTCGTATTTGTTATGCTGATAGAATTGTATGTGCTGATTTGATGACCATGCTGAAGTACTATTGTTTGTGAGTATATGGGCTCCCTCTCTCCTTAATGCGAGTTTCTAACCACTGTAGAAGAGTTTTGAATAAGGTGTTGGCTTGTGCGCCACAAGTAATATGATTGTCATCGTCGTAAGGCATTCCAATGATGATGAGATCAGCATCGATTTCTGCAGCGAAAGCTTCAAAGGTTTTGTTTCCTTTGGTGTTGAATCTTGCTATAGCTAGTCGTTTCTTTGCTTCAGTAATATGTGCGCTACTGCGGAACTTGTCAATCAGTAAGGATCTAAGACCTTGTTGGATGGGGATGTTTGGATATCCTGATTGGACTGCATTAGCTACTTGAGTGGCTACCAAAGTTGTATCTTGCTAGGTCAAAGGTTTTCTAGACAGATTTTGCCACTAGATTGCTGCTGATTTTCTGAGAAATCCAGCAATTTTGTTGACCTGTGTATATGACTTGGCATATACTTGTTTAGGTGTATGATTGACGTTGTTGGTAAGTCTATCGTCCGGTACTCAATCATCATTCCAGCTGTTGGCATTGTAATTGGCTTCAATGGCTGATATAAATGCAGTAACTTCTTTTGCTTCTCTATCAAAGGGTTGTAGGTTGACTGCTTTGGTTGTCTGGCTGAGTTGTGCTACTTGTCCTACAAGTGCAGTTAAGGCTGCTACTTATGCAGTCAGTGCGGCGATTGTGGCATCGGCCATTATATCGGTAAATGTAGTTGGTACAAGTAGTGGTAATGTTGGAAGTATATTCTCTCCTCTGTCTGTTCGTTAGATGTATTCTCTGACTTCGTGATCAAATATTTTGTCTTCTAAGTCGAGGTCTTCTAATTCTTCAAGTATATTGGCTTCGAGTGTAATTCTTCAAATGGTTGTATTGGCATCTTCAATAAATGCAGTATCAGCGTCGTGATAGACAGTTGTATCAGGTTCATATAAGTCGCTTATGTTGGTTGCTTCTCTAAATATTGGTTTGCTCAGTCCAGATATACGTCAGAATATAGATGCTGTGAGATTGATAGGTTCCTCAATTGATAGTGGTATGATAGGTACAGTGGGTCCTAATGGTGTTGTTTCAGCAAATCGTGTGAGGTCTTCTGCTACTAGTTTCTCAAATAATCTGTTTGTAATTCTGTAGTAAACGGTGCCTCGATATGTTGAGTAATTAAATTACGAGTTGGTAATCCACTCTTTGATTACTTGTCAGTTATTATATCCTTGAACGGTTGTTGTAAGGTTGGTGAATTGGTGTTCAGCTCGTGTGATGGAAATAATGTTGTGATCTTCTTTGATATTTTCATAGAGGAAATCCTGAAATGCTTCGAAGTAGGCTTCAGTTGTAAGAGGGTTTTTGAATTCTTTTAAAAGTTCATTGTAGAGTTCAAGGTATATTTCGCCTCGTAAACGAGCTACTGTTGTTGAATCAGTGCTTCGTAGCAGTTGCTGATATTGTGTCCACTTAAAGGGTTCCGTGATGTATGTAGCCTCTCTGGCTGTTGGAAGTAAGATGTGTGTGGTGTTTTTAGTAGCACTCCGAGTATGTCGGTCGTGTCTAAAAGGAATTGGTAATTCTAGGCCTTTGTAAAAATATTAGTAGTATGTTTCTGATTATAATGGTTTTTCATTACCGCTGCTACCAAGTTGTAAGGGGGTTTATCCTAAACCACCTGTGAGGAAGCGTCTGATGATACTAATCCGCGTTGGACTTAGGAATCTCCGAGTATGTCACAAGGTTTCTAAGGTATCGAAAGTACTTTGTTTCTTTATAAGATGATTAATTGTGAATTTCAGACTTATAGTCTTTAGCGCTTTTTGATGTGTGTAGAAGGGGGTGAGATCTTTAGCTCTCAAAGGGATCTTGAGTGTGCACTGCTATTGAACTAAAGTTTATTGAATAAAGATTTGAGGGATATTTATACAAAATTCTCGAGGTGCTATACGGGTAGCTGCCCAGGTTATTACTCGGAATATTGGTTACTAATTTAGAAGTCGAATAATGTGTTAATAAAATCTATATTGTAGATGTTGGCGGTGTCTTCAATGTTGGCGGTGCCTACGATGTTGGCGGTGCCTACGATGTTGGCGGTGCCTATGATGTTGGCGGTGCCTACGATGTTGGCAGTGTCTTCATCTTCTTCTGTATCTGATCCTGATAAGGAAGTATTAGTTTCTTCTTCCAGACAGTTGTTATCCATTGGGTAATTTTCCAGGAGATAGAGTAACAGAGTTTCTTCTTCCTCATTTCGTAAGTGTCCCCATTGACGCGGGCTCAGGTTACCCAGATGTTTCAATGCAGAAGGCCAATATTGGAATACTTTGAAGGTCCTTCTAGCTATGCATTTTTCCCAGTGGGTTAATCCTAGAATTCTGGCAGATTCTTGTTCTGTTGTTTCTTGACGATTTTCTTATCTTAACTGTAAGGCGTATCCCATTTGATAGTAACTTCTGAATTGTCCGGCGGTATTGTGAAATTGGTAGATGTTGATATTTTCTTTTGCAAGTTCTACCATTTCAATAGTGTCCTCCTGGGTCACTCTTGCGTGTAGTAGTACCGGTTCATTATGTCGGTTGATGATTGCATTTTCTACTATGTTCTTGATTTGTTCATAGTCTGGTCGAAGTGGTATTGATCGTCTGGCAGTATTTCTTTGCTGCGGTTGAGTCGGATAAGGCTCTTGAGTCCTCTGGTTTTGGCGGCTGATGGCAGGTATAGTTGTTTGCTATATTTCTGCAAGTGTTTGTTGTTGTCTTTTATATATATCACTCTTACAATTGAACTGAAGTTTATTGAATAAAGATTTAAAGGATATTTATACAAATTCTCAAGGTGCTATATGGGTAGCTGCCCAGGTTACTACTCGGAATATTGGTTACTAATTTAGAAGTCAAATAATGTATTAATAAAATCTATATTGTAGATATTGGCAGTGCCTATGATGTCGGCAGTGCCTACGATGTCGGCGATACCTATGATATCGGCGGTGTCTATGATGTCAGCGGTGCCTACGATGTCAGCGGTGCCTATGTCTTCTTCTGTATCCGATTCCAATAAGGAAGTATTAGTTTCTTCTTCTAGACGGTTGTTATTCATTGGGTAATTTTCCAAGAGATAGAGTAACAAAGTTTCTTCTTCTTCATTTCATAAGTGTTCCCATTGATGCAGGCTTAGGTTACCAAGATGTTTCAATATGGAAGGTCAATATTGGAATACTTTAAAGGTCCTTCTAGTGTGACGGACTAAAATATATTAACGGCGAAATACTCGGAATTGAGCAAGTGCAGAAAATATGGTTTAGGGGTCTTAGCGGTTTATGCGGTAGCGTCTTAAGAAGGGTGTCAATATAGGTGTTAACTAGCAAGAATAAAATGCGATTGATTGAATAAAGTGTATCTGTTAGAATCTCAAAACTATCCAATTGCTTACTCCTTGAGTAAGGCTTCAGTATCCCTTGGGTTGTCTGTTGTAAGCTTCCTTAGCTTGTTGCAGTCCGAATTTTATTGATAATTGCGAGCGGGGTATTTATAAGAAATTACAAGATGCTATATGGGCAGCTACCTAGGTTACTACTTGAATTTCTGATTGGCTCAGCTAAGTATAAGGTACAAATTGATTGGCTAAGATATAATAAATGATATATCAGGTTATAACGTAATTGGGTGATGAAATAATATATCAGATCAAAATACTATTTTAGGTTATAACGTGATTGCAGATCTCAACAATGTTAAAGGTCTCAACAACGTTAAAGGTCTCAACAACGTTAAGAGTCACATAACTTGATCTCACATGATCAAACTGTATGTCGTCACAAAATGTTCCGTCACATCTCCTTCCTTTCTGCGAGTTAGACTTCAAGGTACAGTTCTAACTCGGAGAAATCCCTTTGTAACTGTCTTACTTCTTCCTCTAGCTCCATCATTTCATTTTGTGTCAGTTGATGTAGTTGGTGTATACTGCATCGAAAGTGATTCAAAGCACTAGGCTTGTGCTTGAATAGTTGATAAATTCGTTCGGCCATTCTTGCATTATAGGCAGGGAGTGCTGCTTTGAGGGCTCGTTGACAGATTTCTCTATCTTTCTGGTTCCAGATATGTTCAACTTCTTCATTCCAGAGTTGTGCGATTCGGTAGTATTCCTTCCACTCATTGATTCGTGCCAAGTGTTGCCTCCTTTGAATGTTACGTACAATTGATCGGGTCTTCTGTAAGGTCGATCCTTCTATCTCCTCAAGATCTTCCAGAGGTTCTATATGTCGGTAGGCTTCGATCAGGCTGACTCGGACTTCATGGAAGTTGTTCCAGCGGGGCATGATATTTCTTGAGGCGGTTTCGGTGGACAGTATAGGGTAGAATCGTTCCTGTCGTTTTTCGTAACTGATACGTAGTTCCT
>RBNK01002050.1:0-12318 GCA_003990785.1 Endogone sp. FLAS-F59071 | reverse complement strand
GGTTTTTGGCAAGGGCAATTGCTGATTGGTTGTCTTCAAATAAGGTTGTTGCACAATTCAGTAAATATCCTAGCTCATCCAATAGGGTGCATAGCCAAATGGCTTCTTTTATCGCATGTGCTAATGCCATATATTCTGCTTCAGTTGTTGATAGGGCAACAGTTGGTTGGTGCTTGCTTGACCAGCTGATGGCTCCCCCTGATAGGTTGAAAATATACTCCATGATTGATCATCATATATTAATATCTCCTCCCCAGTTAGCATCACTGAAACCAATCAGTTTTAGATCTTGATTGCATCCAAGGCACAGCTTATAATTGGCTATTTCTTTAATATATCTTAATAATCATTTGAGGGCATGGTGGTGTTCTTGCATTGGATTGGCTGAAAATTGACTGATAATACTAATAGCAACAGCTAGATCAGGTCTCGTCCCGATCATCAGATACATTATGCTACTAATCATTTGTCTGAATAGATTTTGGTCTGCGGATTTTCCCCCTTCAGCTTTGAGTTGAATAGATGGATCAAGGGGTGTACTGATTGGCTTCACATCCATCATGTTAAACCTTGTAATGATTTGATTGGTAAAGTAACTTTGATCAATTGTGATTGTGTGTGTTTTTCGATCATGCATGACTCAAATACCCAGAAAATGTTTAATTTCGCCACAGTCTATCATATCAAATGCATTGCTAAGCTCCACCTTGAATTTGTTTATTATTTCTATCGAATCAGCCAGAATTAGTAGATTGTCGACATATATAGCAATAATTATCGGCGATTGATCATCTTGTTTTCTTCTTAGATAAATGCTGTGATCTGATTGTAGTCTTGTAAAATTTGATTGGCTGAGGTAGTTGTCAATCTTCTGATTCCATATATGAGGTGATTGCTTTAGTCTATATAATGATCGATTGAGCTTATATACAGCTCTCAGTGACAGCTCTGATTGGTCAATTCCTTTAGGTACCATCATATAGATCTCCTTATCAAGATCACTATTCAGGAATGCAGTTTTTACATCCATTTGGTGAATTTCTAAGTTTAGGACTGCACTGATCGATAAAAGTGCTCTAATCGATGTGAATTTTGCTACGGGAGCAAATGTTTCATCATAATCAATTCCTTGCTGTTGTGAATATCTCTTAGCAACTAATCTCGCCTTGTACCTGGTAACCAATCTATCAGTGTTGAGCTTCTTTTTAAATACCCATCTATATTCAATCGGCTTGCATCCCATAGGCACTTCAGGTACAATTGTCCATGTATCATTATTCTTAAGTGATTTAAGCTCTTGATTGATTGCTTCTTGCTAAAGTTTTGTATCAGGTAGAGAAATTGCTTCCTTGTAGGTCATTGAGTCATCGGTTGATTCAATTAAATTAGCTTCTGGCATACGATCTTGCCAAATTTGTAGAGCTTCAGTGTCTATCAATTGTTCGATTGGCTCCTAGGTGTTGTCGTCATCATCGTCATAGCCTAGCCATTTAACCAGATATTGCCTTTTTTCATCAATCTTGCGTTCTCCAATGATCGCTTCAATGACATATTCTTGATCTTCTAGGTTGACAATTGTTGGGGATTTTAATATAATAGATTCATCAAATGTGACGTTGCAGCTGATCTCTATCTTCCTATTGGTTGGATCCCAGAGCCTGTATGCCTTCTTTTCGTTATGATAGCCAATCATTTTAAGCTTTTTGGATTGGGGTGCCAGTTTCGACCTTTTTCCTTTGTGAATATGCATATATACGTCAGCCCATATGATGCGCAAGTTACTGATATCAGGCTTGTGACCGTACCATAATTCAAATGGTGAAGCACTCTCTTTATTGGCTCATGTTAGCAATCGGTTGCATAAATATGTAGCACTTATGGCAAGTTCAGCCCAAAGTTCATCAGGTATGTCGGCAGTGATTTTAACAGCCTGGATCGACTCCATCAATGTCCGGTTATATCGTTTGGCGACATCATTTTGTTGCGGCGTATCCGGCGTCATCATTTTATGATAAATTCCGTTTTTGATTAAAAATTTGTGCATCTCAGTGTTTACATACTCTCCTCCTTCATTGGACTGGAGAATCTTCAGTTTTCGGCGCGATTGCATTTCGGCGAATGCCTTGAATGCCCAGAATTGATCAAATGTATTACTTTTGTTGTCAATAAAATATGTTGTAATGTAGCGAGTGGCGTCATCGATGAATGTTAATATATATTTCGCTCCATTGACTGATGGCGTGGGCATCGGCCTATACAGATCTGAGTGCACCCTTCCGATAGGCTCTATCGATCGATTTTTCGTGTGTCCGAAAGGCTTGCAGTGCAACTTCGCGTGTTCACACCCAGCGTATATTTCGATTTGTCCAGTCGACAGCTGCACATCTCTGAGCCCTGTGACAAATTTGTTAATTGATTGTAGAGTATTTCGGCCTGAATGGCCCAGCTGGTGATGCCATAGTGTATAGTTATCAATCTTGGAATCGGCGATGTTTGCTTCTAGCTCTGGTGATATCAATAAATAAAATAGGTCGCCATCGGCTTGTCCGATTTTAATTTCCTCATAATCCGTGCTGATTTTAATTACTGATCCATCACTTTTGAAGGTTATGTCATTTCTGTCATGTGTCAATGCCTATACAGATATTAAATTTCTGGTAATTTCTAGTATATATAAAATGTCTTATAATTTTAGCTTATTATCGAGCTCAATCGTCCTAACGTGCATGGCGTATAGCTTCTCATTCCCTGCATATGTGACTAAGCCATTGTGCTTAGCTACCATCTCAAAAATCTCCTATTGGTTGAACATATGTTACATGGCACTTGAATTGATGATGGCGCCAATCGCCAGATTTGCTTCAGCTCTCAGTTTAGCCTTTTCTTTTTCTGTTTTTACCCAATCGTTAAATTTGTTGCATTGGAATATTCCATGTTCTCCCTTACAGACGTAACATTTCCAAGGGTATCCCCAAAAATTCCTACCTCGATGGGCTCCACGATCGCCACCTTAGTTGCCTCTATCATTATGATGACCTCCTCAATTATTTCCATTATTATTGTTATAGCCTCGGCCTCGTCTGGCACTTCCGCCTTAGTTGCCGCGACCATTGCCTTGGTAGCCACCTCAGTAGCCATCTTAGTCTGTCATGTGGGCTTTGTCGCACCTCTGCTTGTTATTCAGGTCAAACCTGATGCATATGAGTTGTAAAGCCTCCAGCATTGTCGGCATATTCTCCTGCACAAGTATTAATTCCCAGTACCTAGGGCTTAGACCCCAGAGATATTGCAATATAGCTTCTATGTCAGTTATGTCTTCAATTTGCACCATAATTCAGTTGAACATGTTATTATAATCTTCGATCGATCTCTTTTACTTCATCATTGCAAGCTTATCGTACATTCGTAACAATTGTTCCATTGGTGTGTATTTTAGCATCATAGCCTCTTTAAGCTTATTCCACAAATCAAATTCTCCCGATGTGTTCATGTGCCTCTGTAGCCACATTCTAGCGTTGCCTGTAATTTTACTGATCGCTGCGTTGACTTCCTCTTTTTGTACTGATAGATCGGTGCTGGTGATAAATTGCTCTATGGTATCAAAGTAATCAAACAATCTGGGTGCACCTCCTGACCCATTGAATTTGTTGATCGATCTCAGGTACTTCTTCACCAGATTGTTAAGCTTTGTTAATGTTGTTGGTGATGGTGATTATATTTGTATTTGTGGCGTATTGCCTTCTGTAGCTGCATTCTGATTGGTTAGCATGCTGGGTGATGCGTTTGTTTTGTCAATTTTTGCCATCAATTTGCCTAATAGGGTTGCCAGCATATCTAATTTATCTTCCTGATTTCTGATCATTATAGCTATCTGTTCTTGTCGATCGAGGCTAAATCCTATATTGCTCTAATGGTTGCCATCCAATCCTTCATCGTCATCAAGGGTTTGATATCTGTTGTCTGTTTTTAATTTAGACCACAATCTTGTCGATCTTGTTACTGATGACAATATGTATAGATTATCCATTTTGTTATATCGCATCATTGAATGCTATGTCATTACATGTTGTTTATCACATTGCTTTATTGTGGTGTCATTTGTCGTATTGTTTATCATGTTGTTTGATGTGTTGTTTACAATGTTAAATAAATGGTTACTGTAATCGCAGTTATAATTGCTATGATTGCATAGATCTCAGGTTGTCGAGCTGCAATTTGAGTGGCTTGGAGCTCATAACCTGTTGAAATTTGATCTTCAAATATGTGTTTGAGGTAAAGAGCGCACTGGCTCATAAAGCCAAATATGTGTGTATTTATTAATGCTAATATATGATTGGTTGATACAGACAATGATTGTCTAAGCCACGATTGAGTGACATAGCATCGATTGTCGATGAGAGAGAGATATAATAAGCTAATAATTTCAACAGTCACCTTCTAGACTGCAATGAATAAGATCTTCTATAACCTAATTGGACATGGAGTAATTGTGTATATCAACAATATCAATATTTATACTGAGAACTTTACAGAACAAATGGTGATCCTGAAGGAAGTATTTGAATGACTCAGAAAACACAGACTAAGAATTAAGCTAACAAAATGCTACTTTAGACAGAAGAAAATTAAATACCTCAGATTTATAATCGATAGAGGAGAAATTTGTCCAGACTCAAAGAAGACCAAAATTGTTAAAGCCTTCTCAACTCTAAAAGATAAGATAACCTTACAAGGATTCTTAGGACTGGTCTAGTTTTATAAATGGTTTATCCCTAGTTACTCCAAAATTGCTGCACTTCTACATATGTTGCAAAGAAAAGGAAGAGTATGGAAATAGATATCAGCTGTACAAACTACCTTTAACCTGATCAAGGAAGCACTTACCCATGCACTAATAATGGCAAGACCGGATCTCACAAAAGTGTTTAAGCTGTATACAGATGCATCATCATTCAGACTTGGAGTAATTTTGGTGTAAGATGACAAAGATGGAGAGCATGTGATTGCTTATGCAGGACGAGCCACCTATGGAGCAGAACCTTCCTATAGAGCTACCTAACTAGAATATATAGCAGTCATTTGGGCTATATAACACTTCTATCACTTTCTAATTAGAAAACAGTTCACCCTAATAACAGACCACTCAGCCCTCAAATGGCTTTAGAACAAACCAAATCTGATAAGAATATATGCACGATGGCCAGCTATACTATAGGGGTACAACTTCATAATGCAATACAGAAAAAGATGAAATCATCAGAATGTGGACACCCTCTTATACCTACCCTAATTTATCCAAGATTGATACCCCAAACCAAAAAGAATATATCTATCCAATGGACACTAAACTCTATAACAAATATTTAGATTACCTCAGTAACCTAACCTTTACTGGGATGATAAATAAAAATAATCAATAGCTTATATGGATAATGGTACTCAACTATTTTATCAAGAATAATATACTTTACTGATAATACAGAGGATAGATATAACTTGTAATTCCTGAACACAAAAAGCAGATAGTACTTCAGGCCTCCTATGATCATCAACTTATAAGATATATAGATATAGACAATATATATTGTGACGGAACATTCTGTGACGACATACAATTTGATCATGTGAGATCACAGGTCATGTGACTTGCAATAATGTTGAGACCTGTAGTGTTGTTGAGACTTGTAGCATTGTTGAGATCTGCAATCACACTATAACCTAAAATAGTATTTCAATCTGATATATTATTTCGTCACCCAATTACATTATAACCTGATATATTATTTTATTATATCTTAGCCAATCAATTTGTACCTTATATTTAGCCGAGCCAATCAGAAATTCAAGTAGTAACCTAGGTAGCTGCCCATATAGCACCTTGTAATTTCTTATAAATACCCTGCTCACAATTATTAATAAAATTTGGACTGCAACAAGCTAAGGAAGCTTACAACAGACAACCCAAGGAATACTGAAGCCTTACTCAAGGAGTAAGCAATTGAGATAGTTTCAAGATTCTAACAGATACACTTTATTCGATCGATCATACATAATTCTTACTAGTTAACACCTACATCGACATATATCCTTCTCAAGACACTACCGCATAAACCGCTAAGACCCCTGAAACATATTTTCTATACTTGCTCAATCCTGAGTATTTCGCTATTAATATATTTTAGTCTATCACAATTGGTGCTGACTGGCAGGAAATCAATCGACACCTTGACCGATTTGTTACCTATATTGCGTAACCGAACTTGCCGAAACCCATAGTGGAAGACAAAAGCAAGAACAGCACTACCACTGCCACCGACCGTATTACTACAACTACCTAGGAGAAGACCTCAAGAAGATGAAGAAACTATGGCAAATAGACTATCTACCTTTTACAGATACACCAAGGAATATGTTCGAGAATTCCTAGATGATCTGGAAAGCTACTTCGCAGCTAAAGGAACGATCAGCACCCGATGGTTGCCCATCCTGGCCGCCCAACTTAGAGGACCTGCAAGAGAAGCATACTGTGTAGCTCTGACAGATGTAGCAGCCACTGGACTAGGAGGATTACTCCTCGCAGCCACAGCAGCAGCTGGAAATAACCCTCCCACCGCAACATTAGCCACCGCTCATTGGGATGTTACTAGAGCCTGGTTAGAAGAGAAGTACTTTACTGAACAGAAGTGAGAATCAATCAAGGAACAGCTATTCAACATGAAGATGTCAATTAATCAATGCCCGGAAGATTGGGTTACCACCATCGATCAGTATATGCAACTCTGTGGAGAAACCAGCCAGGTTGTACAAGAAATGGTGTTTATGAATGGCTTACCCACAGATCTTCAGCGTCATATCAAGAGGTTCGGCCCTCAAAGAATGGAGGAGAAAATCAGAATGGCACAGGCCTTTTGGGACACTAAAGTAGGACATTCGGCATCCCTATATAACAAGTTACCACAAGATTTATACAGGAAATTTAGCACTGGAATACCCGTAGTTCAAATAGTACCTGCATCAGCCGAACCACCTGAGGAGGACACTATCAAACTGACAGTCATAGCAAAAACGAGAAAGACAACACATGAGGATGAAATAGAGAAGATTACCAAGATGTTCTCAGAAATGACAGCACACATAGCAGATCTTGAAGCCAAGGTGATCCGCCAGAATAGGCAACCAAGAGGAACCTTTGTCGCTGAAGAATGCAATAAGACCGAGATAAACTGCTTCCTCTGTGGAAGACATGGTCACTTTGTCAAGGATTGCCAAACTAGGAGTTGGAAGGAAGGACGAGAGAGAGAGGAAGTAAAGAAGGCCGACCATGCTAACATAGTGCAAGAAATTGAAGAAGAAGATGAAGAATTTGGCGAGGAATATTTGGAGGCCTACCCTGTTGAAGCAGTCAGCCGCACTACTACTAGAAAGACTCTCTACCCAAGGAAGAAGCCGACCCAGAAACCTGAGGTTGTTATTGAGAAACCTAAGAAGCCAACACAAAGACAACAACTGAATGAGGATCAATGGGACAAAGCCTTCAAACAAATAATGCAACCTGGTGAGACAGTTACTTCAACCACTAGAGACGAAGAAATGACGGATTAAGAAGAAAACAAGGAAAAGAAGCCTAGGAGGGTTAGAGAATTCGAGTATGACCCATGGCAAGATATTGCTAGTCAGAAGGCAAACATTACCTTTAAACAACTCTTCCAGATCGCACCATCGACGAAGCAAAAGGTGAAGACTCAGATTATGGAAACCAAACCAACCATCTGATTTGAGGAAGTTAACACTGCCGAAGAACAAGAGGAGCGAACCTATACCTCATCCGCCTACGCACAATGCAATATTGGAGGATTAGTATACTCAGTTATTATCGACACTGGAGCAGGAGTCAGTATCATTGCCAAACACTTCCTAGACTGCTTGGGATGGGATATCGATGAACCTGCCACCTCTACATTGGTCGTTGCAAGTGGAAAAAGCAGTGTACCCTTAGGAGTACTCCGAGAAGTACCAGTCCAGTTCAGAACAGAAATAATCCCCATCAGAATGGTGGTCACCGATGCACAATCCTATAATACCGTCTTGGGCAACAGCTGGTTGAAGAAAGCTAAAGCAAGAATTGACTTGGATGCACAAAGGCTAATCTTCATCAACCATAGAAGAAAGTTCAGCATACCTTTGGATATTCAGAAAGGAGTAGTACCGAAACTTACTCAGAGGCCGGAAGATGAAAGCGACATAGATGAAGAAGTAACCCCCGGACAGGTGTACCTCAACTTGGTAGAAGAAGAAGAAGTGAACGTAGTAATCCATAGTGAATACCATCACCTAACACCTCTGGAGAAGAACCAATTGATTGAATACAACATGAGGAACACTAGATGCCCATTCTGTGAGCAATGTATCTATTGCACTGAGATGATGTGTACTTATAGTGATACGAAGTTGATACCTTACCAAGACACCTTGGAGATGCACTTGCCAACAGAAAAGAAGATCAGAAAACCAAGATTGTCACAGACCCGCCGAAGGACTCCACCCTCAATGAATCATGGATCATATGATGGAAGGAACCCTCATCCATTCGCAGATAACACTGGAGAAGTGTGGGACTGTTTCTGGATGAATATTGGACATATTGGCAAAGGACATCTTTGGGGAAATCACAACATCTACCTGCAAGGATGCTATTGAGACGAAGTCAATCCCTATGATCTTTGGGAATGTAAAAGCTGGGTTAGATATCCGGACGAACCATATGACATCAATTACCACGGAACTTGGAAGGAATGTTATGATTGGGAACAGGAACAGACGATATTCGAAGAAAATGAAGATAAGGAAATATCTGAAGAATGGAGTAATGAAGTTTACACTACTTAGATACCTACCGAAGTCAGAGCCTTATTCCAAGAAGATGATGAAGATGATGGACCTACTCTAATCGAAGAAAGTGACTCAGACTCAGAAGAAGAAATCATCGCACTTGAGGAAATAATCTACCCCAATGAATGCATTAGCATGCACTATTGGTGGTGGAAGGACTTGTAGCAGAACCTACCTCAGGACACAACTCATGAACAGTAGAAGGAACCAAATGTCCCTACCTTTGAAGAAGTATTCACAGTTGAAGAAAAAGATACAGCAACCCAAGTTAAAAAACTGACAGAAAGTGCAATTGTACCGAAGAGGAAAACCAAAGGAGCCGCAGGATATGATCTATACGCAGATAAAGACTACACTCTAGAACCGAAATCATCAGCCTTCATAAAAACTGGAATTGCTATCGCCCTACCACCAGGATAATGTGCGCAAGTATAGGCAAGAAGTGGACTCTACCACAACTCTGGAATAGGAGCATTCCCTGGATTAATAGACGAGGACTATAGAGGAGAAATTAAGGTTGGACTAGTTAACCACAACTACAGCCAATTCAAAGTATACCAAGGTGATCGAATCACTCAAATGGTGATCGTCAAGTGTGAACAGCAACCTTTGAAGGAAGTAGAAAACTTAGAAGAAATACGATGTGGAAGGAAAGGATTTAGATCGACTGGACAAGCAAATGTGATAATGGAAAGACTAAATGACTAGGAAAACGCCAAGAAGCACATCTACTCCCTCAACGAAAATCTGTTGCCGAATCAGAAGAAGCAGTTGCAAGACCTACTAAAAGAGTATGAGAATATTATTGCGATCAGTTTCAAAGACCTACCGGACCAAGTCTTCTTCATGCACCATATCGACACAGGAGATATCAAACCGATCAAACAGGCACCCTACAGATTGCCAGCCAACTATCATGACTTTGTACGAAAGCATGTTCAAGAGCTATTGGAGTCAGGAGTAATCATATGGTTGAAAAGCCCTTGGGCATTACCTATCAGCATAGTACCAAAGAAGGATGGACAGAGAATGGTTATCGACTATCGCAAATTGAACTCAGTCACCAAGAAGTACGCATACCCAATCCCGCACTCGAAAGACTTACAAAACATGTTGAAAAAGGTGTAGATCTATTCAACCTTGGACCTATGGGCAGGATATAACCAAATTGGAATAATGCCTGAAGCACAGGAGAAATCAGCATTCATGACACCATTTGGACAGTACGAATTCATGAGAATGTCCTTTGGACTTTGCAACACACCTGCCACCTTCCAGGCTGCAATGAATGAGATCTTCTACGATTTGATTAGACATGGAGTGATTGTGTACATCGACGACATCAACATCTATGCAGAGAACTTTGCAGAATACATGGTGATCCTGAAGGAAGTATTTGAACGACTTAGAAAGCATAGACTAAGAATCAAGCTGACAAAATACTACTTTAGACAGAAGAAAATCGAATACCTCGGATTTATAATTGATGGAGGAGAAATCCGCTCGGACCCAAAAAAGACCGAAATTGTCAAAGCCTTTCCAATCCCGCAAGATAAGATAGCCTTACGAGGATTCCTAGGACTGGTCTAGTTCTATAAAAGGTTTATCCCTGGTTACTCTGAAATTGCCGCACCCCTACACATATTGCAAAGAAAAGGAAGAGTATGGGAATGGATGTCGGCTGCACAAACAGCCTTCAACCTGATCAAGGAAGCACTTACCCACGCACCAGTAATGGCAAGACCAGATCTTACCAAAGTATTCAAGCTATATACAGATGCATCGTCATTTGGACTCAGAGCAATTTTAGCACAAGATGACAAAGATGGAGAACATGTGATTGCTTATACAGGACGAGCCACCCATGGAGCAGAACCTTCCTATAGAGCCACTCAGCTAGAATGTATAGCAGTTGTTTAGGCAGTACAACACTTTCGCCACTTCCTGATTGGAAAACAGTTCACCCTAATAACAGATCACTCAGCTCTCAAATGGCTTTAGAATAAGCTAAATCTAACAGGAATGTATGCACGATGGCTAGCCATATTGCAGGAATATGACTTCACGATGCAATACAGAAAAGGATGGAATCATCAGAACGTGGATACCCTCTTACGCCTACCCCAATTTATCTGAGACTGATACCCTGAACCAAAAAGAATATACCTACCCAATGAACACTGAACTCTATAACGGATATTTGGATTACCTCAGTAACCTAACCTTTACTGGGATGACGAATGAAAATGATCAATGGCTTATATGGACAATGGCACTTAACTATTTTATCAAGAATAATATACTTTACTGATGACACAGAGGACAGACACGACTTGTAGTTCCTGAATACAAAAAGCAAATGGTACTTCAGGCCTCTCATGACCATCAGATGGCAGGACACATGGGTGTAGACAACACATATCAATGATTATCAGAAAAATATTATTGGAAGAACATGTACGAAGACATTAGAGAATATATCAGGAGATGCGACACTTGCCAGAAGAGGTGCCGAGGAAAGGAAGTCGAGACCTTACAACTGATTGTATCTGGAGGACCCTTCGAACATATTGGAATAGACATTGTTGGACCGCTACCAAGAACACTTAGAGGAAATCGATACATCGTAGTAGCAGTAGACTATCTGACCAAGTACCCTGAAGCAAGAGCCTTGCTCCTTGCAGATACCCTTAATATTGCACCTTTCATCTATGAAGATATTATCTGCCGCCATGGAATACCTTATGAAATGACCTCCGATCAAGGAACCGAATTTGTTAATGAATTCATGCAGATATTGATGCAACACTTCGGAATCCGCCAGATAAAGATCACTGCCTACCACCCCCAAGGAAATGGACTTACTGAACGGACAAATCAAACTATCAAGAACACAATTGCTAAAGTAGTACAATCACAAGGAGGAGATTGGGACTTGTACCTACCTTCCACCTTATTTGCACTATGAACAATGAAACAAGAGACAACAAAGTTCACCCCTTTTGAGCTTGCTTATGGAAGAAAAGCTCATCAGCTAGTAGACCAAGTAATGACCACCCCGGAACCCAGCCACACCTCCTGGGAAATGCAAATCAAGCTGTAAGGGGGTTTCTTCTAAACCGCCTATGAGGAAGCGTCTGATGATACTAATCCGCGTTGGACTTAGGAATCTCCGAGTACGTCGCAAGGTTTCTAAGGTATCGAAAGTACTTTGTTTCTTTGTAAGATTATTAATTATGAATTTCAGACCTATAGTCTTTAGCGCTCTTGATGTGTGTAGAAGGGGGTGAGATCTTTAGCTCTCAAAGGGATCTTGAGTGTGCACAGCTATTGAACTGAAGTTTATTCAAATGAAAACTAAGGGGGTATTTATACAAGAAATCAGATAGTACTGCTATAAAGGTAGCTGCCTAAGATAGTACTTCTGAT
>RBNK01002049.1:0-12323 GCA_003990785.1 Endogone sp. FLAS-F59071 | reverse complement strand
TCTTAAAGCTAAGTAAGTATATGTTTGTAACTAACTACATCTAAATTCTAGACTTCATCATTAATAAGAATAGCTTAAAAACTAACTTAGAAAAGATTATCACTATTACTAAGTTTTCTTGACCCACCAATTAGATAATGACTAGAGCCTTTCTAGGCTTGGTTATATATTATCAACAGTTTATTTGAGGCTTTATAGAGATCACTACATTAGAAAAATAGTTAACTAATTTATAAACTATTTTACTAAGAGCTACAAACTATTTTACTAAGATCTATAAACAAAATAGCTATAGATTGTGATGAAACATTTTGATCATGTGAGATCATAGTCATGTGGCCCTTAATACATTAAGACCTTTAATATTATTAAAACCTTTAATATATTAAGATCTGCAATCACACTATAACCTAAAATAGTATTTCAATCTAATATATTATTTCACTACTCAATTACATTATAACCTAATATATTATTTTATTATATAACTAATCAATTTGTATCTTATATTTAGCTAAGCTAATTAGAAATTCGAGTAGTAACCTGAGTAGCTACCCATATAGTACCTTGTAATTTCTTATAAATACCCTGCTTGCAATTATCAATAAAATTTGGACTACAACAAGCTAAGGAAGCTTACAACAGATAACCTGAGAGATATTAAAAGCCTTACTCAAAGAGTAAGCAATTGAGATAGTTTCGAGATTCTAACAGATATACTTTTAATCAATCAAATTTATTCTTACCAGTTAACACTTATACAGATACACTACCCTTCCTAAGACACTACTATATAAACTGCTAAGACCTCTAAAACGTATTTTCTATACTTGCTTAACTTCAAGTATTTCACCATTAATATATTTTAGTCTATCACAATTGGTGCCAACTGGTAGGAAATCACTCAACACCTCAACTGATTTGTTACCTATATTGCATAACCAAACTTGCCAAAATCTATAGTGGAAGATAAAAGCGAGAATAGCACTACCACTGCCACCACCCATATTACTATGACTACCTAGGAGAAGACTCTAAAAAGATGAAGAAACTATGGCAGACAGACTACCTACCTTTTATGAATATACTAAAGAGTATGTTCAAGAATTCCTAAATGATTTGGAAAGCTACTTTACAGCTAAAGAAATAGCTAGTACTTGATGGATTACTATCCTGGCTGCTCAACTTAGAGGACCTGTAAAAGAAATATATTGTATGGCTCTAATAGATGTAACAGTCACTAGACTAGGAGGATTACTCTTTATAGCTACTGCAGTAGCCAGAAATGAAGCTACACCTACAGTAATAGCTGCCACTCATTAGGATACTACTAGAACTTGGTTAGAAGAGAAATATTTCATCAAACAGAAGCGAGAATCAATTAAGAAACAACTATTTAACATAAAGATATTAATCAACTAGTACCCAAAAGATTGAGTTACTACCATCGATCAGTATATGCAACTCTGTAGAGAAACTAGCCTAGTTATGTGAGAAATGGTGTTCATAAATAGCTTACCTGCAGATCTTTAATGCTATATCAAAAGATTTGGTCCCTATAGGATAGAGAAGAAAGTCAAAATGGTACAAGCCTTTTGAGATACTGAAGTAGGATATTCGGCATCCCTATATGACAAGTTACTACAAGACTTGCATAGAAAATTTAATACTGGAATATCTATAGTTCAAATGGTATCAACATTAGCTGAACTACCTAAGGAGGACACTATCAAACTAATAGTTATAGCAAAACAAGAAAGACAACATATGAAGATGAAATGGAAAAGATTACCAAGATGTTCTCTGAAATGACAGCATATATTGCTGATCTTGAAGCTAAGGTAATCTACCAGAATAAGCAACTAAGAGGAACCTTTGTTGCTGAAGAATATAACAAAACTGAGATAAATTGTTTCCTCTGTAGAAGATGTGATCACTTCACTAAGGATTGCTGAACTAGGAGTTGGAAGGAAGGACGGGAGAAAGAGAAAGAGAAGAAGGCCAACCATGCCAATGTAGTGCAAGAAATCAAAGAAAAAGATGAAGAATTTAGTGAGGAATACTAAGAAGCTTACTCTGTCAAAGCAGTTAGCTGCACTGCCACTAGAAAGACTCTCTACCCAAGGAAGAAACTGTTGGAATTTGATCTTCGAATGTGTATTTGGAGTAAAGAGCGCACTGGCTTATGAAGCCAATATGCGTGTATTTATTAATACTAAATTATGATTGGTCAATACAAACAAAGATTGTCTAAGCCACGATCGAGTGATGTAACAATCGATCATTGATAGGAGAGAGAGAGATATAATAAGCTAATAATTTCAACACTCCCCCTACTTGATATATCTCGAAAAAAAAAATAAATAAAAATAAAAATAAAAGAATAAAAATAGAGTGTTCAACTGTACATTACGAATGGCATTCATGAAGTACATTTACTGCAAATAACTATATGTAAAATACTACTTGAGTGATAAGAATGACGTAATAAAGAACATAAAAGTTTTAGAATAAAAGAGTTAGTTACATAAGCCCATTTTTGCGATCAATGTTTCAAGTCTTGGTCGTGCAAGTGGCTTGGTTAATGCATCGGCGATCATTTCATCTATCGCCATGTAAACGATATCTATCACCTTTGATTCAACTTTCTTTCGAATAAAGTGATGCTGAATGTCAATATGCTTTGATCGAGTATGATTAATTGGATTTTTGGTGAAGGCAATTGCTGATTGGTTATCTTCAAATAAGATTGTTGCACAATTCGGCAAATATCCTAGCTCATCCAATAGAGTGCGTAGTCAAATAGCTTCTTTCGTCGCATGTGCTAATGCCATATATTCTGCCTCAGTTGTTGATAGGGCAACAGTTGCTTGGTGTTTGCTTAACCAGCTGATAGCTCCTCCTGATAGGTTGAAAATATATCCCGTGGTTGATTGTCATGTGTTAATATCTCCTCCCCAGTTGGCATCACTGAAACCGATCAGTCTTAGATCCTGATCGCATCCAAGGCACAGCTTATAATTGGCTGTTCCTTTAATATATCTTAATAATCATTTGAGGGCATGGTAATATTCTTGCATTGGATTGGCCGAAAATTGACTGATGATGCTAACAGCAGCAGCTAGATCAGGTCTCGTTCCGATCATCAAGTACATTATGCTACTGATCATTTGTCTGAATAGACTTTGGTCTGCGGATTTTCCTCCTTCAGCTTTGAGTTGGATGGATGGATCAAGGGGTGTACTGATTGGCTTGGCATCCATCATGTTAAACCTTGTAATGATTTGATTGGTGAAGTGGCTTTGATCAATTGTGATCGTATGTGTTTTTTGATCACGCATGACTCGAATACCCAAAAAATGTTTAATTTCGCCACAGTCCATCATATCAAATGCGTTGTTAAGTTCCACCTTGAATTTGTTCATCATTTCCATCGAATCAGCCAGAATTAGTAGATTGTCGATATATATAGCAATAATTATCAGCAATTGATATTGATCGTCTTGTCTTCTCCTTAGATAAATGCTATGATCCGATTGTAGTCTTGTAAAATTTGATTGGCTGAGATAGTTGTTGATCTTCTGATTCCACATACGAGGTGATTGCTTTAGTCTATACAGTGATCGATTGAGCTTACACACAGCTCTCAGTGATAGCTCTGATTGGTCGATTCCTTCAGGTACCATCATGTAGATCTCTTCATCAAGATCGCTATTCAGGAATGCAGTTTTTATGTCCATTTGGTAAATTTCTAAGTTTAGGGTTGCTCCGATCGATAAAAGTGCTCTGATCGATGTGAATTTCGCCATAAGAGCAAATGTTTCATCGTAATCAACTCCTTGCTGTTGTGAATATCCCTTGGCCACTAATCTCGCCTTGTACCTAGCAATCGATCTATCAGTGTTGAGTTTCTTTTTAAATACCCATCTGCATCCAATCGACTTGTGTCCCGCAGGTACCTCAGGTACAATCGTCTACGTGTCATTATTCTTAAGTGATTTAAGCTCTTGATTAATCACTTCCTCCCAAAGCTTTATGTCAGGCAGAGAGATTGCCTCCTTGTAGGTCATTGGGTCATCGGTCGATTCAATTAAATTAGCTTCTGATATGCAATCTTGCCAAATTTGTAAAGCTTCAGTATCGATCAATTGTTCAATTGGCTCCCAGGTGTTGTCGTCATCATCATAGCCTAGCCATTTAACCAGATATTCCCTTTTTTCATCAATCTTGCATTCTCCGATGATTGCTTCGATGATATATTCTTGATCTTCTAGGTTGACGATTGTTAGGGATTTTAATATAATAGATTCATCGAATGTGACATCGCGGCTGATCTCTATCCTCCTATTGGTTGGATCCCAGAGCCTGTATGCCTTCTTTTTGTCATGATAGCCAATCATTTTAAGCTTTTTGGATTGGGGTGCCAGTTTCAACCTTTTTCCTTTGTGAATATGCATATACGCATCAGCCCATATGACACGCAAGTTACTGATATCAGGCTTGTGACTGTACCATAATTCAAATGGTGAAGCACTCTCCTTATTGGCTCGCATTGGCAATCAGTTGCGTAAATATGTAGCACTTACAGCAAGTTCTGCCCAAAGTTCATCAGGTATGCCAGCAGTAATTTTAACTGCCCAGATTGACTCCATCAATGTCCGGTTATATCGTTCAGCTACACCATTTTGTTGCGGCGTGTCCGGCATCGTCATTTCGTGATAAATTCCATTTTTAATTAAAAATTCGTACATCTCGGTATTTACATACTCTCCTCCTCCATCTGATCGGAGACTCTTGAGTTTTCAGCCCAATTGTGTCTTGGCGAATGCCTTGAATATCTGGAATCAATCAAATATATCACTTTTGTTGTCAATAAAATATATTGTGACGTAGCAAGTGGCATTATCAATGAATATTAATATATATTTTGCTTCATTGATTGATGGTGTGGGCATCAGCCCGCACAGATCTGTGTGCACCCTTCCGATAGGCTCCATCGATCGATTTTTCATGTGTCCGAAAGGCTTGCAGTGCGACTTCGCGTATTCATACCCGGCGCATATTTCAATTTGTTCAGTTGACAGCCACACATCTCTGAGCCCTGTGACAAATTTGTTGATTGATTGCAGAGTGTTTTGGCCCGGATGGCCTAATCAGTGATGCTATAATGTATAGTCATCGATCTTGGAATCAGCAATGTTTATAATCTTGAAATCGACTATATTGGAATCAGCGATGTTTACTTCTAGCTCTGGCTCTAGTGATGTCGATAAATGAAATAGGTCGCCATCAGCTTGTCTGATTTTGATTTCTTCGTGATCCGTGCCGATTTTAATTACTGATCCATTGCTCTTGAAGGTTATGTCATTTCCGTCATATGTCAACGCCTGCACAGATATTAAATTTCTGGTGATCTCTGGTACATATAAGACGTCCCATAATTTCAGCTTGTTATCGAGCTCAATTGTCCCAACATGCGTCATGTATAATTTCTCATTCCCTGCACATGTGACCAAGCCGTCGTGCTCAGCCACTGTCTCGAAAAGCTTTAATTGGTTGAACATATATTGCGTGGCGCCCGAATCGATGATAGCGCCAATCGCCAGATTTGCTTCGGCTCTCGGTTTAGTCTTTTCTTTTTCTTTTTCTGTTTTTACCCAATCGTTGAATTTGTTGTATTGAAATATTCTGTGTTCTCCCTTACAGATGTAATATTTCCAAGGGTGTCCTCAAAAATTCCTGCCTCGATTGGCTCCGTGATCGCCGCCTCGGTCACCTCTGTCATTATGACCTCCTTGATTGTTTCTGTTATCGTTGTTATAGCCTCAGCTTCGTCCAGCGCTTCCGCCTCGGTTGTCATGACCGCCACCTCGGTAGCCGCCTTGGTCGTCGCCTCGGTCGCCACCTCGGTAGCCGCCTCGGTAGCCACCTCGGTCTGTCGCGTGGGCTTCGTCGCGCCTCTGCTTGTTATCCGGGTCGAACCTGATACATGCGAGTTGTAAAGCCTCCAGTGTTGTCGGCATATTCTCCCACGCAAGTATTAATTCCTAGTACCTGGGGCTTAGACCCTGGAGATATTGCGGTATAGCTTTTGTGTCGGTCATATCTTCGATTTGCACCATAATTCGGTTGAACGCGTCATTATAATCTTTAATCGATCCTTTTTGCTTCATCATCGCAAGCTTATCGCGTATTCGTAACAATTGTTCCATTGGTGCGTATTTTTGCATCATAGCCTCTTTAAGCTCATTCCATGAGTCAAATTCTCCCGATGTATTCACGTGCCTCTGTAACCACATTCTAGCGTTGCCTGTAATTTTACTGATCGCTACATTGACTTCCTCCTTTTGTACTGATAGATTGGCACTGGTAATAAATTGCTCTATGGCATCAAAGTAATCGAACAATCTGGGTGCGCCACCTGATCCATCGAATTTGTTGATCGATCTCAGGTACTCCTTCACCAGATCGTTAAGCTTTATTGATATTGTTGGTGATGGTGATGGTAATTGTCTTTGTGGCATGTTACCTTCTGTAGCTGCGTTCTGATTGGTTGGCATGCTAGGTGATGTGATTGTTTTGTCAATTTTTGCTATCAATTCACCCATTAGAGTTACAAGCATGTCTAATTTATCTTCCTGATTTCTGATCATTGTAGCCATCTGTTCCTGTCGATCGAGGCTAAATGCAATATTGCTCTGATGGTTGCTATCCAATCCTTCGTCATCATCAAGGGTTTGATATCTGTCTGTTTTTGATTTAGACTGCAATCTTGTCGATCTTGTTGCTGATGACAATGATGCGTATAGATTGTCCATTTCGTTATGTTGCGTCGTTGAATGCTATGTCATTACATGTTTATTGCATTGCTTTATCGTGGTGTTATTTGTCACATTGTTTATCGTGTTATTTGACGCGTTGTTTATAATTTTAAATAAACACTTACAGTAATCACAGTTATAATTGCATAGATGCTATGATTGCATAGATCTCAGGTTGTTGAGCTGCAATTCGAGCAGCTCGGAGCTTATAACCTGTTGGAATTTGATCTTTGAATGTATATTTGGAGTAAAGAGTACACTGGCTTATGAAGCCAATATGCGTGTATTTATTAATGCTAAATTATGATTGGTCGATATAAACAAAGATCGTCTAAGCTACGATCGAGTGACGTAATAATCGATCGTTGATGGGAGAGAGAGAGATATAATAAGCTAATAATTTCAACAGAAACTAGCGCAAGAACCTGAGGTTATCATTAAGAAACCTAAGAAGCTAATACAAAGACAACAGCTGAATGAAGATCAATAGGACAAAGCCTTCAAACAGATAATGCAACCTAGCGAGACAGTTATCTTAACTACTGGAGATAAAGAAATGACCGATCAGGAAGAGAACAAGGAAAAGAAGTCTAGAAGGGTTAGGGAATTTGAATACGACCCTTGGCAAGATATTGCTAGTCAAAAGGCCAACATTACTTTCAAACAGCTCTTCTAGATTGCATCATTAATAAAGCAGAAGATAAAGACGCAGATTACTAAAACCAAACTAACTATCCAATTTGAGGAAGTTAATGCTGCCGAAGAACAAGAGGAGTGAATCTATATCTCATCCACCTATGCACAATGCAACATTGGAGGTTTAGCATGCTTAGTCATTATCAACACAGAAGCAGGAGTCAGTATTATTGCCAAGCATTTTCTAGACTGCCTAGGATGGGACATTAATGAACCTGCTACCTCTACCCTGGTTATTGCAAGTGGAAAAAGCAGCATATCTTTAGGAGTACTCTAAGAAGTACCAGTCCAGTTTGAAACAGAAATAATACCTGTTAGAATAGTTATCACCAATGTACAATCCTACAATGCTATCTTAGACAACAGCTAGTTAAAGAAAGCTAAAGCCAGAATTAACCTGAATGCACAAAGGTTAATCTTTGTCAACTATGGAAAGAAGTTCAGCATACCTCTGAATATTCAGAAAGGAGTAGTACTGAAACTCATACAGAGACTGGAAGACAAAAGTGATACAGATGAAGAAATAACCCCTGGACAGATGTATCTCAATATGATAGAAGAAGAAGAAGCTAATGTAGTGATCTATAGTGAATACTGCTACCTGACACCTTTGGAAAAGAACCAGTTAATTGAATACAACATAAGGAATACTAGATGTCCATTCTGTGAGCAATGTATCTATTGTGCTAAAATGATATGTACTTGTAGTGACATGAAGTTAATATCTCACCAGGACACCTTGGAGATACATCTGCCATCTGAGAAAAGAATCAAGAAACCAAGACTATCATAGACCTGCTGAAGGACCTCACCCTTAATGAATCACAAACCATATAATGGAAGGAACCCTCATCTATTTGTAGATAATATTAAAGAAGTGTAGGATTACTTCTGGATAAATATTGGACACATCAGCAAAGGATATCTTTGGAGAAACTACAACATCTATCTGCAAGGATACTACTGGGATAAAGTCAATCTCTATGATCTTTGGGAATGCGAAAATTGAGTCAGATATTCAGATAAACCATATGATATCAACTATCATAGGACTTAGAAAGAATACTATAACTAAGAACAAGAACAGACAGTACCTGAAGAAAATAAAGATGAGGAAATACTTGATGAATGGAGCAATGAAGTTTATACTACTCAGACACCCACTGAAGTTAGAGCCTTATTTCAAGAGGATAATAAAGATGATAGACCTTCCCTAATTGAAGAAAGTGATTCAGACCCAGAGGAAGAAATCATTGCTTTAGAGAAAATAATTCACTCCAATGAACGTATCAGCATGCACTATTGGTAGTAGAAGGACTTATAGCAGAACCTACCTCAAGATACAACTCACAAGCAGTGGAAGGAACCTAATATCCCTACTTTTGAAAAAGTATTCATAGTTGAAGAAAAAGAAATAGTAACTCAAGTTAAGAAACTAATGGAAAGCACAATTGTACCAAAGAGAAAAACTGAAGGAGCCACAGGCTATGATCTATATGCAGATGAAGACTGCATCCTAGAACCGAAATCATCAGCCTTTGTAAAAACTGAAATCACTATTGCCTTACCACTTGGACAATGTGCACAAGTATAGACAAGAAGTGGACTTTAGTACAACTCTGGAATAGGAGCCTTCCCCAGATTAATAGATGAAGACTATAGAGGAGAAATTGAGGTTAGATTAGTTAATCATAACTACAGCTAATTTAAAGTATACTAAGGAGATCGAATTGCTCAAATGGTAATTATTAAATGTGAATAGCAACCTTTGAAAGAAGTGAAAGACTTAGAAGAAATACAATGTAGAATAAAAGGATTTGAATCAACCAGATAAGCAAATGTAATAATGGAGAGACTGGATGACCAGAAGAATGCCAAGAAGCACATCTACTCTTTTAATGAAAATCTGTTACCGAATCAGAAGAAACAGTTACAAGACCTACTGAAGGAGTATGAGAATATTATTGCAATCAGTTTCAAGAATCTACCAGACCAAGCCTTCTTCACTCACTACATTGATACAGGGGATACCAAACTAATCAAACAAGCACCCTATAGGTTGCCAGCCAACTACCATGACTTTGTACAAAAGCATGTTCAAGAACTATTAGAGTCAGGAGTGATTATACAGTCAAAAAGCTCTTGGGTATCGCCTATCAGTATAGTACCAAAGAAAGACAAACAGAGAATAGTTATTGACTACTGTAAGTTGAACATAGTCACTAAAAAGCATGTATATCCGATTCCGCACTCAGAAGACTTACAGAACATGTTGAAGAAGGCGCAAATCTACTCAACTCTTGATCTATAGGCAGGATATAACCAAATCGGAATGACACTTGAAGCACAGGAGAAATCAGCATTTGTTACACCATTTGGATAGTACAAATTCATAAGGATGTCCTTCGAACTCTGCAATATATCTATCACCTTCCAGGCTACAATAAATGAAATTTTTTATGACCTGATTGGATATGGAGTAATTGTGTATATTGATGATATCAACATCTATACTGAGACCTTCACAGAATACATGGTGATCCTGAAGGAAGTATTTGAATAACTTAGAAAACACAAACTAAGGATCAAGCCAACAAAATACTACTACTTTGGATAGAAGAAAATTGAATACCTCGGATTTATAATTGATAGAGGAGAAATCCACCCAAACTTGAAGAAAACCAAAATTGTTAAAGCCTTTCCAACCCTGCAAGATAATATGAACTTATGAGAATTCTTAGGACTGGTTCAGTTCTATAAAAGGTTTATCCCCAGTTACTCCAAAATTGCTATACCCTTGTACATGTTGTAAAAAAAAGGAAGAGTATGGGAATGGATGCCAGCTGCACAAACTGCCTTTAACTTAATCAAGGAAGCACTTATCCATGCATCAGTAATGGTAAGACCAGATCTTACGAAGGTATTCAAGTTGTATACAGATGCATCATCATTTAAACTTGGAGCAATTTTGGCACAAGACAATAAAGATGGAGAGTATATAATTACTTATGCAGGACGAGCCACCCATGGAGCAGAATCTTCTTATAGAGCCACCCAGCTAGAATATATAGTAGTTGTTTGGGCCATACAACACTTCTGCCACTTTCTGATTGGAAAACAGTTCACTCTGATAACAGACCACTCAGCTCTCAAATAGCTCTAGAATAAACTAAATCTGACAAGAATATATGCACGATGGCTAGCTATACTGCAGAAGTATAACTTTATGATATAATACAAAAAAGAATGGAATTATCAGAATATAGACACCCTCTTATGCCTATCTCAATTTATCCAAGATTGACACCTCAAACCAAAAAGAATATACCTACCCAATAGATACTAAACTCTATAACGGATATATGGATTATCTTAGTAACCTAACCTTTACTGGGATGATGAATAAAAATGATCAAAGGCTTATATGGACAACAGCACTCAACTATTTTATCAAGAATAATATACTTTACTAATGACATAGAGAACAGATATGACTTGTAGTTCCTGAATACAAAAAGCAAATAGTACTTCAAGCCTCCTATGATCATCAGCTTGCAGGATACATGGGCATAGACAACATATATCAGTGATTATCAGAAAACTATTATTGGAAGAATATATATAAAAATATTAGAAAATATATCAGGAGATGCAATACTTGCCAGAAGAGGTGCTAAGGAAAGAAAGTCGAGACCTTATAACCAATTGTATCTGGAGGACTCTTCGAACATATTGGAATAGATATTGTTGGACTGCTACTAAGAACACTTAGAGGAAATTGATACATTGTAGTAGCAGTAGACTACCTGACCAAGTACCCTGAAGCAAGAGCCTTGCCCCTTGCAGATGCCCTTAATATTGCATCCTTTATCTACGAAGAGATTATCTGCTGTCATGGAATACTCTATGAAATGACCTCTAATCAAGAAACCGAATTCATTAATGAATTCATGCAGATATTAATGCAATACTTTGGAATCTGCTAGATAAAGACTACTGCCTACCATCCCCAAGGAAATGGACTTATTGAACAGACAAATCAAAACATCAAGAATACAATCACTAAAGTAGTACAATTATAAAGAGGAGATTGAGATCTGTACCTACCTTCTACCTTATTTGCACTATAAACAATGAAACAAGAAATAATAAAGTTTACTCCTTTTGAGCTTGCTTATGGGAGAAAAGCCCATCAGCTGGTAGACCAAATGATGACCACTCTGGAACTTAGCCATATCCTCTGGGAAATACAAATCGAACATCATGTGACAAAAGAAATTCAAGAATTACATGATGTCTGAAATAAGGTGAGAGAATTTATCACTATTGCACAAGACTACCAAAAGAAGAATTATGATAAGGAACACAAGGAAACAGAAAAGCTAAAAATCGGTGACCAAGTCTTACTATACCTGAATATAGTAGAATCATTATAGTCAGCAAAATTGGACTCAAAATAGGAAGGATCATACTACATTGCAAGTATAAAAGGAACTACATATTAGTTATAAAAAATGACAGAAATGATCCTACTCTACACCATTTACCGAAACTGCCTCAAGAAATATTATACCCTGCTGGAACAACTTCTATAAAGTCTAAGTCAGCCTGATTGAGGTATATTAACATATAGAACCTCTAGAAAATCTTGAAGAGATAGAAGGAACAACCTTACAGAAGACCTAAACAATCCTATATAATATTTAAAAGAGATAGCATTTGGTGCAAATTAATAAATGAAAAGAGTACTATTAAATTGCACAATTTTGGAAAGAAAAAGTTAAATATATCTGGAACTGGAAGGAT
>RBNK01002048.1:0-12326 GCA_003990785.1 Endogone sp. FLAS-F59071 | reverse complement strand
TCACAAAAATGGGCTTATGTAACTAACATTATTTCTTTAAAAATTTTATGTTCTTTATCACATCATTCTTATCACTCAAGTAGTATTTTATATATAATTATTTGCAGTAAATGTACTTCATGGATGACATTCGTGATGTACAGTTGAACATTTTATTTCTATTTTTATTTCTTTTTTTTTATTTATTTTTATCGAGATATATCAAGCAGGGGAAGTGTTGTAATTATTAGCTTATTATATCTCTCCTATCAATGATTGATGCATCAACGATTGATCATACGTCACTCAATTGTGGCTTAGACAATCTTTGTTTGTATCGACCAATCATAATTTAGTATTAATAAATACATGTATATTGGCTTCATTAGCCAGTGCGCTCTTTACTCCAAACACACACATTCGAAGATCAAATTTCAACAAAATAGTCTTTTCTGAGACTAAATCAAATGTTGATATAATTATTCTAAGTGAAGCTTGAAGAGTATCTGTATTTTTCATAGTATCTCTTTCCAAGTATTATAAATTATAATTATCTAATTTTCAAAGATAACCAGTTCTAAATGCATTTTTAACAGTTCCTATCTTATTATATTTTTGAATAATAGACCTTACTGAAGTATATAAAACTGGTAGATTAAACATGTTGTCTATTGCTTATAATAATATATCTATTCAATTCTATACAATTATAAAAGATTACTTCTCAATTATATATTCATAAGTTTTAGTTGATTTTCATATTTTTTCTTCCTTTTTCTCTTCTTCCTCCTTCTCTTTATCATTGCTATCTTCTGTATTATTATCATCATCATCATTACTATTAATGTCATCTTTCTACCCCTAATAACTTATCATATCATCATCATCAATAGTTTCATTTTCAGTCTCATTTTCAGTATCATTTTTAATATTGTTTTTGGTATTATTTTCAGTCTCATTTTCAGTCTTGTTTTTAGTCTCTTTCTTCTTATCACTAGCTTTGTTACTATTAGTTTCTTCATCTTCATCTTCTGTCCCTTTGTCATCAGTTCTGTCCTTATTCTTATCTCTGTCTCTATCTCTGTCTCTGTTCCCATTCCTATTCCCTCTGTCTTTATCCCCTCTGTCCTCATCTCTATCCATACTACCC
This sequence comes from Endogone sp. FLAS-F59071, assembly GCA_003990785.1. Classification (NCBI taxonomy): domain Eukaryota; kingdom Fungi; phylum Mucoromycota; class Endogonomycetes; order Endogonales; family Endogonaceae; genus Endogone; species Endogone sp. FLAS-F59071. The sequence continues at coordinate 11,197 of RBNK01002048.1, read as the reverse complement.
ATCTTACTATCAGTCTCCTCACTGTTGGTCTCCTTATTAATTGTCTCTTAATAATAATAGCTATTCCTACTCTGAAGTTGTCAATATATAAATTGTATAAGAGCAAGTAATATATATGAGAAAGCAATATATATAAGAGTTAGTAAAGGTTTTTTTTTTAAGCTAAATAGTCTAATTTTATAATTTCAGAATACCTTAATTGGGCTAGTATGGGTGTACAAATACTTTTATCTACTAATTGTATATATATGACAACCTAGATAACTTATATAAGTTCAAGACTGATATTGTTATTTATATATATAAATCACTTAGAGAAGCTAACTCTGATGAAGAGGTTGACAGTAAGAACTATGTAGAGGAGAAAAATAGTAATAACTCTGACTCTGATACAGTTATGAGCCTTCTAGTAGCAGTATATAAATTATATGATAAAGGTAAGTAACTACTATAATAGATCTAAATAATAGTTTAGATCTAAATATAATTCTAAATAATAGTTTGATAGTATATTTTTTAACAATACTTTACTTTAAATTATAATAGCAAATAGTTTATAAAATCTTTAAAACATTCATTCCTCTATATAAAGATCACTATTAAAAAATTCAGTATATCCTCAGCTATACTACTTAAGTAGTCAAAAGTAAGCAAGTTGAAACAGCCAAGAGCAAGTAAGTTAATATAGTCTGGAGTGAGCAAGTTAACACAGTTAAGAGCAGGCATATTATCATAGCTATAAGCTAGGGTAAGCAAGATAGTGCTGCTAGCTTTACTAAATATTTCATACTTCAAACTACTTAAGCTTAATAAAAAAACCTCTTTTACCTGCTCATATTATATTACCAGATTATTTCATATTTAGCACTATTAGAATAATTAATTTGTTTTGTTTATTTTTTTCCTGATTCAATTCTTATAACTATTATTACTAATATAAAGTAATATGCAAAATTAAAGCAAGCAAGTATTATTAAATAATAATCTTGAATTGATCTTTCAATATCCAAGCTTTTAATCTTCATTAGTATTTATATATATACTGATCTCTTTTTAAAATTAACTAGTGATCTCAAATAGCTTTAGAATAATGAAGACAAATATAAACTTAATTCTAGTAGTTATAAGAAATAAGTTGTAGTATCTTCTATCTTTCTTATAACTCCAAAAAGTCTTCTAATTTACACACTACTTCTTTTCCTATACTTTTACTATAACTTTGCAGTTCCAACGATATCTAGTCACTTGATGATTTAAATAAATAGTTTCACTCTATCTTCTTCTATATATGATCAAGAGCTAGTTCAGTAATAAGATTTTTTTAATCAATGATTTATAATATTTATCCTCAAGATAACTATGAAGTAACTAAGTTGGAATATTTGGCAGCAATATGGGTAATTGAATATTTCTGCCATTACCTCATTAGTTAAAAGTTCACCCTAGTCACTGATCATGCTATACTCAAATAGTTATTCAATAAAGTTTAGTCAACTGGAATCTATATACAATAGATTATAAGACTATAGGAGTATGACTTCAACATTTAGTACAAATCTAGAAAGAAGTATTAGCATGCTGATACCTTATCAAGACTACTAAGAAGAGAGATATCATCTAGAGAAAAGACTATATACTTTTAATGAATAAAGAAATATACTATTAGTTAGTAACATACTTAGGAGATGGAAAGATACTACCAACAGCTAACAAGAGAAGAAAAAAGACTTATACTGAGCTAACAAAACTTTGAATATCAAAATAAAGAACTTTATAAAATATTATAAACTGATAAGGAGTATCAATATATAGTTATCCCAATACACTATATAAAGAACATTTTATTAGCAGTACATAATCATCTCTTATCAAGACACTAAGGAATTGAACACACCTATCAGCAAATAGCAAAAATTTACTAGTAGCCTCAAATGTGGAAAGATATACAACATCATATCAGAATATTGATATTTACCAAAAAAGGAAGATAAATAAGGACTTTGTATCCTGGCAGCTAAGCACTACCTTGAATGCCCTCTTTGAACACATTGGAATTGATATAATAGAACCCTTACCAAAGACTCTTACTAGAAAGAAATACATTATCATCACAATATATTAGCTTATCAAATGACCTAAAGTAGAATTCTTGAAGACATCAGATGTATATACTATATCCAAATTTATTCATAAAAGAATTATCTGTCAGTATGGAATACTACAACAAATCACATCAGACTGAGGATCAGAATTTTGCAATGACTTAGTTAAGGAACTTAATTGAATATATTAAATTCAGTATATCAGGATAACTGCATATCACTCTTAAGAAAATAAACTTACTAAGCGAATGAACTAGACTATCAAAAATACCCTCTCAAAAATGACTACAATATATAAAGACTAGGATTTTTGGTTACTATCAGCACTATTTGCAATCTGATATATACTATAAAAGATTATAACTTTCAGCCCTTTTAAACTAGTCTATAGGAGATTGCCAAATAGAGGAGTACCTATTACTGATATATAAGAATCTCATGAAGAGTGAATTTGGAGTTTAATAATATATAATATAGAACAACTAAAATGGATTAGGACCAAGGTATAGAAGTTTATTTAAAGAGTATAAGATCAACAGAAGTATAAAAACTCTCTAGTTAAAATTTTGAATATTAGAGATAAAATCCTAATCTACTAAAATATAGTAGAATCAAACTGGTCAGCAAAGCTTAAACTAAAATGGGAAGAACTTTACTATATTTAAGACATTGAGAGGATAAGACTCTGGGATTAGCTAAGTACAGAAGATTTATAAGCTCAATCGGGAACCAGTAGCTGAGCTAAGTTCCATGCTAAAAATCAAGGCAAGAGTGAGAAAAGAGGAGGGGAGAGAAGGTTGGTCAATCAATATCTAAGTAGATCTAAATAAATAGCTTTACTTCTATATATTGATCAAGAGCTGATTCAGTAATAAAAGTCTCTTCTTCAACTAATGATTTATAATATTTCTTCTCAAGGTTGCTTATCTTGACATATCTTAGAGTTCTCCTTTCTCCTGAAGGTTGCTCATCTTGAACATTTACAAAGTTCACCTACTTTTAAATCTGTTTACTCTTATTGCTGTAGAATCTTTCAATATTGTTCTTCTATGATCATTTTATTCTTTCTCTAAGGTGGGGGTCAATGGTCCTTCTAGTCATTTCCTATAGTGTGAACCAGAGTATACTGACTTTGAGGTAGTCATAATTTATCTATTTCTCATTCAGTTTCTTCATCAGTTTATTCAGTTCATTTAGATATAGGTCTTATCTTGGGTGAAACCTGGTCAAGCTAGTGATTTGAACCTGTATCTTTAATATATACCTATATCCTGTTTTCCTAGTAGCATTTTCCTAGTAGTGTTTTCCTATAGTGCATGCCAATTGTACTCCTTGAGGTGGTTCATATTCTTAAGATTGTTCATAATAGTAAAAGTATATTACTGGGGTATATACTTAAATCAAATATTACCCCCCCACATTGGGTACTAAATAAGAGAATGAGACTCTGAGATTAGCTAAATTTAGAAGATTTATAGGCTCAATCAGGAACTAGTAGCTGGGCTAAGTTCTATACTAAAAATCGAGACAAGAGTAGGAAAAGAGGGGGGGAGAAGCTTAAGCTGAGAGAGCAAGAGCCTGAGCTGAAGCTGGAGCTAAAGCCAGGCTAAAGCTTTATTGAATGAAAATATAAAAAGTATTTAAACAAAAAAGTCAAAGCTAAATATATAACAAATAAATGATACAATATAACTGATAAATGAAGTGATGATCAAATAATATACTAATGATCTGATGATTAAGGACTGAGATGACTAAGTACTAATAATAATACTTAATAATTAAAATAAAAATAAAAGTATAAGAAAACTGCTACATTAATTCTGAGTGATGGGAATAATGGGATCAGTGGAAATAATTACTATGTTGCAAGGGTTAGAAGAGCTTAAGAAATTAGATAGATATAGAAACATTACTGCATTATTAAGAGATTATATGAGAATCAGAAGATCAGATAGGTATATGATAGTAAGAAATTAGGTAGTTCTATTACTTCTTAGTAGATTTTGTTAGCAATGATGCTTGAATAGAGAGGGGAGATTATCATCTAATTCTGTAGGGTTTACTACAGTTGAAATTGCTGTCTTCTCTTAATATAAAGAGAACTTTAATATAGATCCAGAACCTGAACAGAATAATTCAACCTACTCTGATTTATCACCAGAAAGTTAAATGATATTATTGACAAAAATAATTTATTTGCTATTAGGAGTGTTGAAATTATTAGCTTATTATATCTCTCTCTCTCATCAATGATCGATTGTTACATCACTTGATTGTGGCTTAGACGATCTTTGTTTTGTATCGACCAATCATAAATTAGCATTAATAAATACATGCATATTGGCTTCATTAGCCAGTGTGCTCTTTACTTCAAACATACATTTAAAGATCAAATTTCAACAGGTTATGAGCCTCAAGCTGCTTGAATTGCAGCTCGACAGCCTGAGATCTATACAATCATCTACACAATTACAACTGCGATTACTGTAAGTGTTTATTTAAAATTGTAAATAACGTGTCAAACAAAGCAATAAACAATGCGACAAATGACACCACGATAAAGCAACACAATAAACATGTAACGACATAGCATTCAATGACACGATACGACAAAATAGATAATCTATACACATCATCATCATCAGCAACAAGATCGACAAGATTGTGGTCTAAATCAAAAACAGATAACAGATACCAAACCCTTGATGACGATGAAGGATTGGATAGCAACCATTAGAGCAATATTGTATTTAGCCTTGATCGACAGGAACAGATGGCTATAATGATCAGAAATCAGGAAGATAAATTAGACACGCTTGCAACCCTAATAGGTGAATTGATGGCAAAAATCGACAAAACAATCACATCACCTAGCATGTCAACCAATCAGAATGCAGCTATAGAAGGCAATATGCCATGACCATTACCATCACCAACAACATCAACAAAGCTTAATGATCTGGCGAAGGAGTACCTGAGATCGATCAACAAATTCGATGAATCAGGTGGCGCACCCAGATTGTTTGATTACTTTGATGCCATAGAGTAATTTATCACTAGCACAAATCTATCAGTACAAAAAGAGGAAGTCAATGCAGCAATCAGTAAGATTATAGGCAATGCTAGAATGTGGTTATAGAGGCACGTGAATACATCAGGAGAATTTGATTCATAAAATGAGCTTAAAGAGGCTATGATGTAAAAATACGTACCAATGGAACAATTGTTACAAATGCACGATAAGCTTGCGATGATGAAGCAAAAAGAATCGATTGAAGATTATAATGACGCATTCAACCAAATTATAGCGCAAATCAAAGATATGATCGATACAGAAGCTATACCACAATATCTCTGGGGTCTAAGCCCCAGGTACTGGGAATTAATACTTACATGGGAGAATATGCCAACAACGCTGGAGGCGTTACAACTCGCATGCATCAAGTTCGACCCGGATAACAAGCAGAGGCGCGACAAAGCCCACGCGACAGACTGAGGCGGCTACTGAGGCAGCTACCGAGGTGGCGACCGAGGTGGCGACTGAGATAGCTACTGAGATGGCAGTCGTGACAACCGAGGCGGAAGTGCCGAATGAAGCTGAGGCTATAATAATGATAACGGAAACAATCAAGGAGGTCATAATGACAGAGGCAACTGAGGTGGCAATTGTGGAGCCAATCGAGGCAGGAATTTTCAGGGACACCCTCAGAAATGTTACGTCTGTGAGGGAGAACATGGAATATTTCAATGCAACAAATTCAATGATTGGGTAAAAACAGAAAAAGAAAAGGGTAAACCGAGAGCCGAAGCAAATCTAGTGATTGGCGCTATCATCGATTCGGGCGCCACGCAACATATGTTCAACCAATTAGAGCTTTTCGAGACAGTGGCTGAGTATGACGGCTTGGTCACGTGTGCAGGGAATGAGAAATTACGTATGACACACATTGGGACAATTGAGCTTGGCGATGAGCTGAAATTACGGGATATCTTATATATACCGGAGATCACCAGAAATTTAATATCTGTGCAGGCGTTGACATATGATGGAAATGACATAACCTTCAAGAGCAACGGATCAGTAATTAAAATTGGTGCAGATCATGAAGAAATCAAAATCGGACAAGCCGATGGCGACCTATTTTATTTATTGACATCACCAGAGCTAGAGCTAGAAGCAAACATCGCCGATTCCAACATAGCCGATTCCAAGATTGCAAACATCGCTGATTCCAAGATCGATGACTATACATTATAGTATCACCGATTAGGCTATCCAGACCGAAACACTTTGCAATCAATTAACAAATTTGTCACAGAGCTCGGAGATGTGTGGCTGTCAACCGGACAAATCGAAATATGCGCCAGGTATGAACATGCAAAGTCGCACCGCAAGCCTTTCGGACACACAAAAAATCGATCGATGGAGCCTATCGGAAGGGTACACACAGATCTGTACGGGCCGATACCCATGCCATCAGTCAATGGAGCAAAATATATATTAACATTCATCGATAACACCACTCACTACGTTACAACATATTTTATTGACAACAAAAGTGATATATTTGATTGATTCCGGACATTCAAGGCATTTGCCGAGATGCAATCAGGCCAAAAACTCAAGATTCTCTGATTAGATAGAGGAGGAGAGTATGTAAACACCGAGATGTGCAAATTTTTAATCAAAAACGGAATTCATCATGAAATGACGACGCCAGACACGCCGTAATAAAATGGTGTAGCCGAACGATATAACCGGACATTGATGGAGTCAATCCGGGCAGTTAAAATTACTGCCGGCATACCTGACGAACTTTGGGTAGAACTTGCCATAAGTGCTACATATTTACGCAACTGATTGCCAATGCGAGCCAATAAGGAGAGTGCTTTACCATTTAAATTATGGCATGGTCACAAGCCTGATATCAGTAACTTGCGTGTCATATGGGCTGATGCGTATATGCATATTCGCAAAGGAAAAAGGTCAAAACTGGTGCCCTGATCTAAAAAGCTTAAAATGATTGGCTATCATGACAAAAAGAAGGCATACAGGCTCTGGAATCCAACCAATAGGAGGATAGAGATCAGCCATGACATCACATTCAATGAATCTATTATATTAAAATCCCCAAAAATCGTCAACCCAGAAGATCAAGAATATATCATCGAAGCGATCATCGGAGAATGCAAGATTGATGAAAAAAGAGAATATCTGGTTAAATGGCTAGGCTATGATGATGACGACAACACCTGGGAGCTAATCGAACAATTGATTGACACTGAAGCTCTACAAATTTGGCAAGATCACATATCAGAAGCTAATTTAATTGAATCGACCAATGACCCAATGACCTACAAGGAGGCAATTTCTCTGCCTGATGCAAAGCTTTGGGAGGAAGCGATCAATCAAGAGCTTAAATCACTTAAGAATAATGATATGTGGACGATTGTACCTGAGGTACCTGCGGGACGCAAGCCGATTGGATGCAGATGGGTATTTAAAAAGAAGCTCAACACTGATGGATCAGTTACCAGGTACAAAGCGAGATTAGTGGCCAAGGGATATTCACAACAGCAAGGAGTTGATTATGATGAAACATTTGCTCCTGTGGCGAAATTCACGTCGATCAGGGCACTTTTATCGATCGGAGCAACTCTAAACTTAGAAATTCACCAAATGGACGTAAAAACTGCATTTCTGAATAGCGATCTTGATGAAGAGATCTACATAATGGTACCTGAAGGAATCGACCAATCGGAGCTGTCACCGAGAGCTGTGTGTAAGCTCAATCAATCACTGTATGGACTAAAGCAATCACCTCATATGTGGAATCAGAAGATCGACAACTACTTCAGCCAATTAAATTTTACAAGACTACAATTAGATCATAGCATTTATCTAAGGAGAAGACAAGACGATTAATATCAATTGCTAATAATTATTGCCATATATGTCGATGATCTACTAATTCTGGCTGACTCGATAGAAACGATGAACAAATTCAAGGCGGAACTTAGCAACGCATTCGATATGATGGACTGTGGTGAAATTAAACATTTTTTGGGTATTCAAGTCATATGTGATCGAAAAACACACATGATCACAATTGATCAAAGTCACTTTGCTAATCAAATCATTACAAGGTTTAACATGACGGACGCCAAGCCAATCAGTATACCCCTTGATCTATCCATTCAACTCAAAGCTGAAGGAGGAAAATCTACAAACCAAAGTCTATTCAGACAAATGATCGGTAGCATAATATACCTGATAATCGGGACGAGACCTGATCTAGCTACTGCTGTCAGCATCATCAGTCAATTTTTGGCCAATCCAATACAAGAACATTACCATGCCCTCAAACGATTATTAAGATATATTAAAGGAACAGCCAATTATAAGCTGTGCCTTGGACACAATTAGGATCTAAGACTGATCAGTTTCAGTGATGCCAACTGGGGAGGAGACATTAATATATGACAATCAACCACGGGCTATATTTTCAACCTATCAGAAGGAGCCATCAGCTGGTCAAGCAAATGCCAAGCAACCATTGCCCTATCAACAACTGAGGCAGAATATATGGCATTAGCACATGCGACGAAAGAAGCCATTTGGCTATGCACCCTATTGGATGAGCTAGGATATTTGCCGAATTGTGCAACAACCTTATTTGAAGACAACCAATCAGCAATCGCCCTTGCCAAAAATCCAATTAATTACGCTCAATCAAAGCATATCGACATTTAGCATCACTTTATTCGAGAGAAAGTTGAATCAAAGGTGATAGATATTGTTTACATGGCGACAGATGAAATGATTACCGATGTATTAACCAAGCCACTTGCGTGACCAAGACTTGAAATGTTGATCGCAAAAATGGGGTTATGTAACTAATATTTTTTTAAAAATTTTATGTTCTTTATCACATCTTTCTTATCACTCAAGTAGTATTTTTTATATAATTATTTGCAGTAAATGTACTTCATGGATGCTATTCATAATGTACAGTTGAACATTTTATTTTTATTCTTTTATTTTTATTCTTTATTTATTTATTTTTATCGAGATATGTCAAGCAGGGGGAGTGTTGAAATTATTAGCTTATTATATCTCTCTCTCCCATCAATGATCGATTGTTACGTCACTCGATCATGGCTTAGATGATCTTTGTTTTGTATTGACCAATCATAAATTTGTTGTAATTATTAGCTTATTATATCTCTTCTATCAATGATTGATGCATCAACGATCAATCATACGTTACTCAATTGTAGCTTAGATGATCTTTATTTGTATCGACCAATTATAATTTAGCATTAATAAATACACGCATATTGGCTTCATTAGCCAGTGCACTCTTTACTCCAAACACACATTCAAAGATCAAATTTCAACAGGTTATGAGCCCCGAGCCGCTCGAATTGCAGCTCAACAACCTGAGATCTACGCAATCATAGCATCTACGCAATTACAACTGCGATTACTGTAAGTGTTTATTTAAAATCGTAAACAACGCATCAAACAAAGCGATAAACAATGCGACAAATGACACTGCGATAAAGCAACGCGATAAACAACACGTAATGATATAGCATTCAATGATACGACATAACGAAATGGACAACCTATACACATCATCATCATTGGTAACAAGATTGACAAGATTGTGATCTAAATCAAAAACAGACAACAGATATCAACCCCCTGACGATGACGATGAAGGATTGGATAGAAACCATCAGAGCAATATTGCATTTAGCCTCGATCGACAGGAACAGATGGCTACAACGATCAGAAATCAGGAAGATAAATTAGACACGCTTGCAACCCTAATGGGCGAATTGATGGTAAAAATCAACAAAACAATCACATTACCTAGCACGCCAACCAATCAGAATGCAGCTACAGAAGGCAACACGCTACAAAGACAATCACCATCACCATCACCAACAACATCAACAAAGCTTAACGATCTGGCGAAGGAGTACCTGAGATCGATCAACAAATTCGATAGATCGGGTGGCGCACCCAGATTGTTCGATTACTTTGATGCTGTAGAGCAATTTATCACCAGCGCCAATCTATCAGTACAAAAGGAGGAAGTCAACGTAGCGATCAGTAAAATTACAGGCAACGCTAGAATGTGGTTATAGAGGCATGTGAACACATCGGGAGAATTTGATTCGTGGGATGAGCTTAAAGAGGCTATGATGTAAAAATATGCACCAGCGGAACAATTGTTATGAATGCACGATAAGCTTGTGATGATGAAGCAAAAAGGATTGATCGAAGATTATAATGACACATTCAACCGGATTATGGTACAAATCAAAGATATGACCAACACAGAAGCTATACTGCAATATCTCCGGGGTCTAAGCCCCAGGTACCGGGAATTAATACTTGCGCGGGAGAATATGCCAATAATGCTGAAGGCTTTACAACTCGCATGCATCAGGTTTGACCCAGATAACAAGCAAAGGTATGATGAAGCCCACGCGACAGACCGAGGCGGCTACCGAGGCGGTGACTGAGGCAGATACCGAGGCGGCGACTAAGGTGGCTACTGAGGCGGCAGTCGCGACAATCGAGGTGGAAGCACCAGACGAAGCCAAGGCTACAACAACAAAAACGGAAACAATCGAGGAGGTCATAATTGTAAGAGTGATAAATATAAGAGCAGCAACAAACACTTGCAGAAACATAACAGACAACCATGCCCCGATTCAACAATGACGAATACCTCCGAAGCCGAGTTATCGAAGCATATCGAGCCTTAGAAGATCCTCCATCCGAACTACTACCTGAGGAAGGATCTGCCTTACGAAGGACTCAAATAATAATGAAGAACATCGACATTGCGCAGAAACGACAAACACAAGATGAATTTCAGGCCTACTATAAGATCGCCAGAATCTGGGAAGAAGATCTCGAACATGTATGGGACCGACGACATGCAGAAGCATGCAAACGAGCACTACATCAAGGAATCCCACTCCAATCCCAAAGGATTGCCCTCCGAATTTACGGACTCTTCCAGTTCCGACCAGCTGCCTTGAAAAGACTTACCAAAATCGGACCATCC
>RBNK01002047.1:0-12328 GCA_003990785.1 Endogone sp. FLAS-F59071 | reverse complement strand
GCAATGCATCTATTGTGCCAAAATGATGTGTACTTGCAGTGATACAAAGTTGATACCTTACCAAGATACCTTGGAGATGTATTTGCCAACCAAGAAGAAGATTAAGAAACCAAGATTATTACAGACCCGCCGAAGGACTCCACCCTCAATGAATCATGGACTATATAATGGAAGGAACCCTCATCTATTCACAGACAACACTGGAGAAGTATGGGACTGTTTTTGGACAAATATCGGACACATCGGCAAAGGATGTCTTTGGGGAAATTACAACATCTACCTGCAAGGATGTTACTGGGATGAAGTCAACCCCTACGATCTTTGGGAATGTGAAAACTGGGTCAGATATCCGGACAAACCATATGATATTAACTACTACGGAACTTGGAAGGAACAATATAACCAAGAACAAGAACAGACAACACCCGAAGTAAATGAAGATGAGGAAGTACCCAAGGAATAGAGTAATGAGGTTTACACTACTCAGACACCTATCGAAATCAGAGCCTTATTTCAAGAAGATGATGAAGACGATGGACCTACCCTAATTGAAGAAAGCGACTCAGACTCGGAAGAAGAAATCATTGCACTTGAGGAAATAATTCACCCCGACGAACACATCAGCATGTACTATTGGTGATAGAAGGACTTGTGGTAGAACCTACCTCAGGACACAACTCATGAACAGTGGAAGGAACCAAATATCCCCACCTTTAAAGAAGTATTTACAGTTGAGGAAAAAGACACAGTAACTCGAGTCAAGAAACTAACAGAAAGTGCAATCATACCAAAGAGGAAAACTAAAGGAGCCACAGGTTATGACCTATATGCAGATGAAGACTACACTCTAGAACCAAAATCATCAGCCTTTGTAAAAATGGGAATCGCTATCACCCTATCATCTGGACAATGTGCGCAAGTATGGGCAAGAAGTGGACTTTACTATAACTCTGGAATAGGAGCCTTTCCCAGATTGATAGATGAAGACTATAGAAGAGAAATTGAGGTAGGCCTAGTGAACCACAACCACAGCCAATTCAAAGTATACCAAGGAGATAGGATCGCTCAAATGGTAATTGTCAAGTGTGAACAGCAACCTTTGAAAGAAGTAGAAAACTTAGAAGAAACATGACATGGAAAGAAAGGATTTGGATCAACTGGACAAGCAAACGTGATAATGGAAAGACTAGATGACCAGGAAAATGCCAAGAAGCATATCTACTCCCTCAACAAAAATCTGTTACCAAATCAGAAAAAGCAGTTACAAGACCTACTGAAGGAGTATGAGGATATCATCACGATCAGCTTCAAGGACCTGCCAGACCAAGCCTTCTTCATGTACCATATTGATATAGAAGATGCCAAACCAATCAAACAAGCACCCTATAGATTGCCAGCCAACTATCATGACTTCGTACGAAAGCATGTTCAAGAGCTATTAAAGTCAGGAGTAATCATATAGTCAAAGAGTCCTTGAGCATCACCTATTAGTATAGTACCAAAGAAGGATAGACAGAGAATGGTTATCGACTATTGCAAATTGAACTCAGTTACCAAGAAGCATGCATACCCAATCCCACACTCAGAAGACTTATAAAACATGTTGAAAAAGGTACAAATCTACTCAACCTTGGACCTATGGGCAGGATACAACCAAATTGGAATGATGCCTAAAGCACAGGAGAAATCAGCATTTGTTACACCATTTGGATAGTATGAATTCACAAGAATGTCCTTTGGACTTTGCAACGCACCCGCCACCTTCCAGGCTGTAATGAATGAGATCTTCTATGATTTGATTGGACATGGAGTAATTGTGTACATTGATGATATCAACATTTATGCAGAAAACTTCATAGAACACATGGTGATCCTGAAGAAAGTATTTGAACGACTTAGAAAACATAGATTAAGGATCAAGCCAACAAAATGCTACTTTGGACAAAAGAAAATTGAATACCTTGGATTTATAATCAATGGAGGAGAAATTCGCCCGGATCCAAAGAAGACCAAAATTGTCAAGGCCTTTCCAATTCCACAAGATAAGATGACCTTACGAGGATTCTTAGGACTGGTCTAGTTCTATAAAAGTTTTATCCCTGGTTACTCTGAAATTACCACACCCCTGTACATGTTGCAAAGAAAAGGAAAAGCATGGGAATAGACGTTAGCCACACAAACTACCTTTAACCTGATCAAGGAAGCACTTACTTATACACCAGTTATGGCAAGACCAGATCTCATAAAAGTATTTAAGCTATATATAGATGCATCGTCATTCGGACTCAGAGCAATCCTGGCACAGGATGACAAAGACGGAGAGCATGTGATTGCTTATACAGGATGAGCCACCCATGGAGCAGAACCTTCCTATGGAGCCACTCAGCTGGAATGTATAGCAGTTGTTTGGGCTGTACAACACTTCTGCCACTTCCTGATTGGAAAACAGTTCACCCTGATAACAGACCACTCAGCCCTCAAATGGCTTTGAAACAAACCAAATCTGACAAGAATGTATGCACGATGGCTAGCCATACTGCAGGAGTATGACTTTACGATGCAATACAGAAAAGGACAGAATCATCAGAATGTGGATACCCTCTTACGCCTACTCCAATTTATCCAAGATCGACACCCCAAACTAAAAAGAATATACCTACTCAATGAACACTGAACTCTATAACGGATATTTGGATTACCTCAGTAACCTAACCTTTACTGGAACGATGAATGAAAACAATCAATGGCTTATACAGACAATAGCACTCAACTACTTTATCAAGAATAATATACTTTACTGATGGCACAGAGGACAGACACAACTTGTAGTTCCCAAACACAAAAAGCAGATAGTACTTCAGGCCTCTCATGATCATCAGCTGGCAGGATACATGGGCATAGATAACACATATCAACGATTATCAGAAAAATATTATTGGAAGAACATGTATGAAGATATTAGAGAATATATTAGGAGATGCGACATTTGCCAGAAGAGACGCCGAGGAAAGGAAATCGAGATCTTACAACTAATTGTACCTGGAGTACTCTTTGAATATATTGGAATAGACATTGTTGGACCGCTACCAAGAACACTTAGAGGAAATCAATACATCATAGTAGCAGTAGATTATCTAACCAAGTACTCCGAAGCAAGAGCCTTGCCCCTTGCAGATACCCTTAATATTGCACCTTTTATCTACGAAGATATTATCTACCGCCATGGAATACCTTATGAAATAACCTCTGATCAAGGAACTGAATTCGTTAATGAATTCATGCAGATATTGATACAATACTTCGGGATCCATCAGATAAAGACTACTACCTACTATCCCCAAGGAAATAGACTCACTGAATGGACAAATCAAACTATCAAGAACATGATTGCTAAAGTAGTACAATCACAAGAAGGAGATTGGGACTTGTACCTACCTTCTGCCTTATTTACACTATGAACAATGAAACAAGAAATAACAAAGTTCACCCCTTTTAAGCTCGCTTATGGAAGAAAAGCTTATCAGCTGGTAGACTAAGTAATGACCACCTCGGAACCCAGTCACACCTCCTGGGAAATGCAAATCGAGCATCATGTAACAAAGGAAATCCAAGAATTACACAATGTTCAAAACAAGGCAAGAGAATTTATTACCATTGTACAAGATTGACAAAAACGGAATTATGACAAGGAACACAAGGAAACTGAGAAATTGAAGATTGGTGACTAAGTCTTACTATATTGGAATATAGTAGAGTCTTCATGGTCAGCAAAATTAGACCCAAAATGGAAAGGACCATACTATATCGCGAGTATAAAAGGAACTACATATCAGTTATGAAAAATAACAGGAATGATCTTACCCTATACTGTCTACCGAAACTGCCTCAAGAAATATCATGCCCTATTGGAACAACTTCCATGAAGTCTGAGTTAGCCTGATCAAGGCCTACCAATATATAGAACTCCTGGAAGACCTTGAGGAAATAGAAGGATCGACTCTACAGAAGACCTGATCAATTGTATGCAATATTCAAAGGAGGCAACATCTGGGACAAATCAACGAATGGAAGGAATACTACCAAATCGCACAACTCTGGGATGAAGAAGTAGAACATATCTGGAACCGGAAGGATAGGGAAATCTGTCAACAAGCCCTCAAAGGAGCACTCCCTGCCTATGCCGTAAAAATGGCTGAATGAATTTATCAACTATTCAAGCACAAGCCTAGTGCTTTGAATCACTTTCGGTGCAGTACGCATCAACTAAATCAACTGACACAGAATGACATGAAGGAGCTAGAGAAAGAGGTAAAACAGTTACAAAGAGATTTCTCTGAGTTAGAACTGTACCTTGAAGTCTAACTCACAGAAAGGAAGGAGATGTGATGGAACATTTTGTGATGACATATAATTTGATCATATGAGATCACAGTCATGTAACTTGAAGCATTGCTAAGACTTGAAGCATTGCTGAGACTTGTAGTATTACTAAGATCCACAATCATACTATAACTTAGAATAGTATTTTGATCTAATATATTATTTCGTCATAACCTGATATATCATTTTATTATATCTTAGCTAATCAATTTATATCTTATATTTAGCCAAGCCAATCAGAAATTCAAGTAGTAACCTGGGTAGCTGCCCATATAGCACCTTGTAATTTCTTATAAATATCCCGCTCGCAATTATCAATAAAATTTGAACTGCAACAAGCTAAGGAAGCTTACAACAGACAACCTGAGGGATACTGAAGCCTTACTCAAGGAGTAAGCAACTAAGATAGTTTTGAGATTCTAATAGATACACTTTATTTGATCAATCACACTTAAATTCTTGCTAGTTAACACTTACATTGACACTTACCCCTCTTAAGACGCTACCGCATAAACCACTAAGACCCCTGAAATATATTTTCTGCACTTGCTCAATCCCGAGTATTTCGCCATTAATATATTTTAGTCTATCACAATATATATATATACTCTTCTTAAGATACTACTGCATAATTTGCTAAGATATCTAAAATATATTTTTTATACTTGCTCAATTCTAAATATATCATTATTAATATATTTTAGCCCATTACAATATATATTACACTGCAGAAATTCAGTAACAGTTAAGAGATCAGATACTTATCACTATATAAGAATAGAATGAGTCACTAATAGAGTTCTATATCAAAATCTGAGACATAATTGAACAAGCAAGATATGATGCCACAGTTAGAGATCAAGTAGCAGAATCATTATTCATATTAGATATTGTGACAGACTAAAATATATTAATGGCAAAATACTTAGAGTTGAGCAGATGCAGAAAATATGTTTTTAGGAGTCTTAGCGGGTTATGCGGTAGTGGCTTTGAAGGGTAGTGGACTAGTAGGAAAGTGTATTATATAGTGAATGTAATGTAATAAGCTTTGTTACAAATAAACTTCTCTTATTTTGAGTCCCTAACTATTGCTTAGTCTCAGACTAAGGCTTCTTCTGCAAAGTCTATTTAGACTTTGCAGAATTATCCCTCAGGTTGTCTATAAGAAGCTTTCTTAGCTTGTTGTAGTCTGAATTTTATTGATAATTGCAAGCAGGGTATTTATAAAAAATTACAAGGTGAAGGGAGTGCCATATAGGTGGCTGCCCAAAACTCCTAGTACAAATTGATTGGTTAGCTAAGGTAAAATAAAAAGGGTAATGAGCTAAAAATAAAGGGAGTGAACACTCATTCAGAATCTAAACTGTCATTCAAAATCTAAACTATCGTTCAGAATCTAGACAGTTGTTTAGAATCTAAACAGTCATTGGTCTGTGGAATTATACAATTCGTAATTTAGAAATTGATAATACAAATATAGGAATATATTACTCTAACTAAGAAATATACTAAGTAAAGTAGTGCTGCAGCATAAATATATTTTCAAGCAATTTAATGTAATAAAAATTCTCTCTGCCACAATATTATGATAGACTAAAATATACTAATGGCAAAATGCTTTGGTATTGAGCAAGTATAGAAAATACATTTTAAGAGTCTTAGTAGATTATGCAGTAGTAGCTTTGAAGGGTGGTTGACTAGTAGGAAAGTATATTAAATAGTGAATATAATAAGCTTTATTATAAATAATAAACTTCTCTCTTTCTCTAATTATTGCTTAGTTCCAAACTAAGGCTTCTTCTGCAAAGTCTATTTAGACTTTATAGAATTATTCCTTAGATTATCTATAAGAAGCTATCTTAGCTTGTTGTAGTTCAAATTTTATTAATAATTATAAGAAAGTATTTATACAAATTAGAGAGAGTGCCATATAGATAGCTGCCCAAAACTCCTAGTACAAATTGATTGGTTAAGATTTAATAAAATACTATATCAGGTTAGAATATAATTAAATGGTAAAATAATATATCAGATTGAAAATATTATTTTAGATTATAGTGATATTACGTGTCTCAATAACATTAAGAGTCTCAATAATATTAAAGGTTATAATATTATTGAGATTATATTACTAATATCTTATCTAATTAAAATTGGTATTGTTATAAAATGTTCTATTATATTTTCTTCCTTTCTCTGAGTTAAATATTGAGATATAGTTCTAACTCAGAGAAATCTCTCTATAATTGTTTTACTTCCTCCTCTAATATCAGAAAAATGGTTAATTAATCTACAAACTATTTTACTAAGAGCTATAAACTATTTTACTAAGAGCTATAAACAAAATAGCTATGGATACAGATGCTAGTTATAGACTATTGTAATGGAATAGAATTTGAGAACAATCTGCAGCAATGATCTGAAATCTATAGCCGCTATTTAACAGTCATAAACAATACTTAAAGCCACAGCAGTCACACTTGACTTGTTGGCAGTAACAACATTGCTGGTGGTACCAACACTGCTAGCAATACCAATATTACTTGTACCCCCAACACTGATGGTTTCATTCACTTTGCTAATATTACTATACTTATTGTTGATCATATATATTCAGCTATTTCTATATTAGTAGTTAGTCATTTATTTATTATCCAATCAAATGTAAGAGAGCTACTGAGCTGCCACCCATATGGCACTCCTTTAATTTTATATAAATACCCCTATCCTATTTTTCAATAAAAATCAGATTGCAATAGCTTAAGGAAAAAGCATTTACCTCCCAAGGATACAGTAAGACTTAGTCAAAGAGATTAAGCAATTGGTTTGATATAAGAGTTAAGAGACTCAAGACAAGAAGTTCTTTATTTATTTACAATATAGTTTACTACATCATACACTTTTCTACTAGTTACTTCCCACTTATTACACCCTTCAGATGCTACTACATAACCCACTAAGACATCTAAAATACTGACATATTTTACTTATATATATATTTTTTTAAGTATTCACCATTAATATATTTTAGTCTATAACAATTGGTGCTGACTAGCAGGAATATTAATCAATACATTAACCAATTTGTTATCTATATTGCATAATTGAACTTGCTGAAATCTGTAGAGGAAGACAAAAGCAAGAATGGCATTACCACTACCACTGTCTACATTACAACACTTATCTAGGAGAAGACACTAAATAGAAGATAAAGATATAATAATAGACAGATTACTTACCTTCTATAGATACACTAAGAAGTATATTAAAAAATTCATAGATGATCTGAAAAGCTACTTTACAGCCAAAGGGATAGCCAATATATAATGGATTGGCATTGTAGCTACCCAGCTGAGAGGACTAGTAAGAGAAGTATATCAATAGGCTGTAGCAGACTAAGGAGCCAATGGCTTAGGAGGAATAATTACCGCAGCAGTAGCAGCATTAGGAAACACACCAGCAGTACAACTTGTAGCAACTACTTATTGGGATTGCACTTGAGAATGGCTAGAAGGAAGATACTTTACTAAACAGAAACAGGAATCAATCAAGAAACAGCTATTCAATATAAAGATATCAGTTAACCAATGCCTAGAAGATTAGATTACCATAATCAATCAGTATATACAACTTTGTAGAGAAGCTAGCCCAGTTGTATGGGAAATAGTATTCATGAATGGCCTACCAGAGGATCTTGTTGAAATTATTAGCTTATTATATCTCTCTCTCCCATTATCAATGATCGATTGTATGTCACTCAATTGTGGCTTAGATGATCTTTGTTTGTATCGACCAATCATATATTAGTATTAATAAATATACACATATTTGGCTTCATAAGCCAGTGCGCTCTTTACCCTAAACACATATTCAAAGATCAAATTTTAACAGGTTATAAGCTCCGAGCCACTCCAATTGCAGCTCGACAACCTGAGATCTATGCAATCATAGTAATTACAACTGCAATTACAGTAAGCGTTTATTTAACATTGTAAATAATGCATCAAACAATGTGATAAACAATGCAACAAATAACACCGCAATAAAGCAATGCAATAAACAACATGTAACGACATAGCATTCAATGACATGATACAACAAAATGGACAACCTATTGTGACGGACTAAAATATATTAACGGCGAAATACTCGGAATTGAGCAAGTGCAGAAAATACGATTTAGGGGTCTTAGCGGTTTATGCGGTAGCGTCTTAAGAAGGGTGTCGATGTAGGTGTTAACTAGCAAGAATTAAATGCGATTGATTGAATAAAGTGTATTTGTTAGGATCTCGAAACTATCTAATTGCTTACTCCTTGAGTAAGACTTCAGTATCCCTTGGGTTGTCTGTTTGTAAGCTTCCTTAGCTTGTTGCAGTCCGAATTTTATTGATAATTGCGAGCAGGGTATTTATAAGAAATTACAAAGTGCTATACGGGCAGCTACCCAGGTTACTACTTGAATTTCTGATTGGCTCGACTAAATATAAGGTACAAATTGATTGGCTAAGATATGAAATGATATATCAGGTTATAATGTAATTGGGTGATGAAATAATATATCAGATTGAAATACTATTTTAGGTTATAGTGTGATTGCAGATTTTAGCAACGTTACAAGTCTCAGCAACGTTACAAGTCTCAGCAACGTTACAAGTCACATGATCTAATTGTATGTCGTCACAAAATATTTCCATCACACTATATACATCATCGTCAGCAACAAGATCGACAAGATTATGGTCTAAATCAAAAACAGACAACAGATATCAAACCCTTGATGACGACGAAGGATTGGATGGCAACCATCAGAGCAATATAGAATTTAGCTTCGATCGATAGGAACAGATGGCTACAATGATCAGAAATCAGGAAGATAAATTAGACATGCTAGCAACTCTATTGGGCAAATTGATAGCAAAAATTGACAAAACAAACACATCACCTAGTATGCCAACCAATCAGAATGTAGCTACAGAAGGCAACACACTATAAATACAAATACAATTACTATCACCAACAACATCAACAAAGCTTAACGATCTGGCAAAGGAGTACCTGAGATCAATCAACAAATTCGATAAGTCAGGAGGCACACCCAGATTGTTTGATTACTTTGATGCTGTAGAGCAATTTATTACCAGTGCTGATCTATTAGTACAAAAGGAGGAAGTCAATGCAGCGATTAGTAAAATTACAAGCAATGCTAGAATGTGGCTATGGAGACATATGAATACATCAGGAGAATTTGATTTGTGGAATGAGCTTAAAGAGGCTATGATGCAAAAATACACACCAATAGAACAATTATTATGAATGTGCGATAAGCTTGCGATGATGAAGTAAAAGGGATCAATTGAAGATTATAATGACACGTTCAACCAAATTATAGCGCAAATCGAAGACATGACTGACACAGAAGCTATACTGCAATATCTCTAGGGTCTAAGCCCCAGGTACCAGGAATTAATACTTGCGTAGGAGAATATACCGACAATGCTGGAGGCTTTACAACTCGCATGCATCAGGTTTGACCTGGATAGTAAGCAGAGGCATGATGAAGCCCATGTGATAGACCGAGGTGGCAACCAAGGTGGCTACTGAGGCAGCTACTGAGGCAGCGGTCACAGCAATTGAGGCGGAAGTGCTGGATGAGGCCGAGGCTATAACAATGATAATGGAAATAATCAAGGAGATCATCATAATAATAGAGGCAACTGAGGCAGTGATCACAGAGCCCATCGAGGTGGGAATTTTTGGGGATACCCTCAGAAATGTTATGTCTGCGAGGGAGAATATGGAATATTCTAATGCAACAAATTTAACGATTGGGTAAAAACAGAAAAAGAAAAGGCTAAACTGAGAGCCAAAGCAAATCTAATGATTGGTGCCATCATTGATTCAGGTGCCATGCAATATATGTTCAACCAATAAGAGATTTTCGAGACAGTAGCTGAGTACGATGGCTTGGTCATGTGTGCAGGGAATGAGAAGCTATGCACTATGCACATTGGAACGATTGAGCTCAACGATAAGCTGAAATTACGGGATGTCTTATATGTACCGGAAATCACTAGAAATTTAATATCTGTATGGGTATTGACACATGATGGAAATGACATAACCTTCAAAAGCGATAGATCAGTAATTAAAATCAGTACAGATCATGAGGAAATCAAAATTGGACAAGCCGATAGTAACATATTTCATTTATTAACATCACCAGAGCTAGAAGCAAACATCGCCGATTTCAAGATTGATGACTATACATTATAGCATCACCAGCTGGGCCATCTGGGCTAAAATACTCTGTAATCAATCAACAAATTTATCACAGGGCTTGGAGATGTACAGCTGTCAACCAGACAAATCGAAATATGCACTGGATGTAAACATGCGAAGTCACACTGCAAGCCTTTAGGACATGCAAAAAATCAATTGATGGAGCCTATCGGAAGGGTGCACTCAGATCTATGCGGGCCAATGCCTATGCCATCAGTCAATGGAGCAAAATATATATTAACATTCATCGATGACACCACTCACTATGTCACAACATATTTTATTGACAACAAAAGTGATACATTTGATCGATTCCGGGCATTCAAGGTATTCGCCGAAATGCAATCAGGCTGAAAACTGAAGATTCTCTGGTCTGATGGAGGGGGAGAGTATGTAAACACCGAGATGTGCAAATTTTTAATCAAAAATGGAATTCATCATGAAATGACGACGCTGGATATGCCACAACAAAATGGTATCATTGAACGATATAACCGGACATTGATGGAGTCGATCTGGGCTATTAAAATTACTGCTTACATACCTGATGAACTTTGGGCTGAACTTGCCGCAAGTGCTATATATTTATGTAACCGATTGCCAACACGAGCCAATAAGGAGAGTACTTTACCATTTGAATTATAGCACGGTCACAAGCCTGATATCAGTAACTTGCATGTCATATGGGCTGATGCATATATATATATTCGTAAAGGAAAAAGGTCGAAACTGGTGCCTCAATCCAAAAAGCTTAAAATGATTGGCTATTATAATGAAAAGAAGGTATATAGGCTCTGGGATCCAACCAATAGGAAGATAGAGATCAGCCGCAACATCACATTTGATGAATCTATTATATTAAAATCCCCAACAATCATCAACTCAGAAGATCAAGAATATGTCATTGAAGTGATTATTGGAGAATACAAGATTGATAAAAAAAGGCAATATCTGGTTAAATAGCTAGGCTATGACGATGATGATGACAACACCTGGGAACTAATCGAACAATTGATAGATACTGAAGCTCTACAAATTTGGCAAGATCACATGCCAGAAGCTAATTTAATTGAATTGACCAATGATCCAATGACCTACAAGGAAGTAATTTCTCTGCCTGATACAAAACTTTGGCAGGAAGTGATCAATCAAAAGCTTAAATCACTTAAGAATAATAACATGTGGACAATTGTACCTAAAGTGCCTATGGGACGCAAGCCGATTAGATGTAGATGGGTATTTAAAAAGAAGCTCAACACTGATGGATCAGTTGCTAGATACAAGGCAAGATTAGTTACCAAGGGATATTCACAACAGCAAGGAATTGATTATGATGAAACATTTGCTCCTGTGGCAAAATTCACATCGATCAGAGTACTTTTATTGATTGGTGCAGTCCTAAACTTAGAAATTCACCAAATGGATGTAAAAACTGCATTCTTGAATAGCGATCTTGATGAGGAGATCTATATGATGGTACTTGAAGGAATTGACCAATCAGAGCTGTCACCGAGAGCTATGTGTAAGCTTAATCGATTATTGTATAGACTAAAGTAATTACCTCATATGTGGAATTAGAAGATTGACAACTACCTCAGCCAATCAAATTTTACAAGACTACAATTAGATCACAGCATTTATCTAAGAAGAAGATAAGATGATCAATCGC
>RBNK01002046.1:0-12329 GCA_003990785.1 Endogone sp. FLAS-F59071 | reverse complement strand
CCTATATCTGATATTTCTAAGTAAGTTTAATATTCTTCATTATTATTTATATTTTTTATAAAGCAGATTCTTTAACTAATAGTAATTTTATCAAAGAGTTTTCTAAGGCTTAGTAAGCTTTAATAACTTATGTAATGGCCAACTCCCAATTTAACTGATTTTCATAAATTTTGTACTATGCTTAATTAAGAAGTTACCATAATATTCTATCCCCTTCTATTTTTAGTCATTGACAACTTTTATTTCTACTTGATGACTTTTATTTCTGCTTGACGACTTTTATTTCTGCTTGATAACTTTTATTTCTACAAAATGCCACCACCAGAGTTATTATATATTCTTTGCAACAATTGGATTATATTTTTATAGTGAAGTCTTTATTAGTTATTCTTTAGTCTTTTAATTTGTATAAATACTCTTCTATTTCTATTTGAATAAATCAGTTTGCATAGAGTCTTGGAATATCTCAATATCAGTTATAGTAAAGCCTGAAGAGCACAGCATGAAGCTGTAGTAAGGATACACAAAGGGAGATATCATATCTGACACTCTAAGCATTCTCAACAAACAAATGAATGACCAGTTATTAATACATTTGTTATATCTTGGTGCCAACTGGCAGGAGAGTTATCAAAAGACTGACTCTCACATCCTCATTCAAGTAGAACTGTGTTGTAATTATTAGCTTATTATATCTCTCCCATCAACGATCGATTGTTACGTCACTCGATCATGGCTTAGACGATCTTTGTTTTGTATCGACCAATCATAAATTAGCATTAATAAATACACACATATTGGCTTCATTAGCCAGTGTGCTCTTTTACTCTAAAACACATATTCAAAGATCAAATTTCAACAGGTTATGAGCCCCGAGCCGCTCGAATTGCAGCTCGACAACCTGAGATCTATGTAATCATCTACACAATTACAACTGCGATTACTGTAAGTATTTATTTAACATTGTAAACAATGCATCAAACAAAGCGATAAACAATGCAACAAACGACATCACGATAAAGCAACGCGATAAACAACATATAATGATATAGCATTCAACGACATGACATGATAAAATAGACAATCTATATGTATCATCATCATCAGCAACAAGATTGACAAGATTGCGATCTAAATCAAAAACAGACAGATATCAAACCCTTGATGACGATAAAGGATTGGATAGAAACCATCAGAGCAATATCGCATTTAGCCTCGATCGACAGGAACAGATGGCTACAACAATCAGAAATCAGGAAGATAAATTAGACATGCTTGCAACCTTAATAGGCGAATTGATGGCAAAAATTGACAAAACAATCACATCACCTAGTGTGCCAACCAATCAGAACATAGCTACAGAAGGCAACATACCACGACCATCACCATCACCAACAACATCAACAAAGCTTAACGATCTGGCAAAGGAGTACCTAAGATCGATCAACAAATTTGATGGGTCAGGTGGCGTACCCAGATTGTTCGATTACTTTGATGCCATAGAGCAATTTATCACCAGTGCCAATCTATCAGTACAAAAGGAAGAAGTCAATGCAGCGATCAGCAAAATTACAGGCAACGCTAGAATGTAGTTACAGAGACACGTGAACACATCGGGAGAATTTGATTCATGAGATGAGCTTAAAGAGGCTATAATGCAAAAATATGCACCAATGGAACAATTGTTATGAATGCATGATAAGCTTGCGATGATGAAGCAAAAAGGATCGATCGAAGATTATAATGACGCATTCAACCGAATTATGGCGCAAATCGAAGATATGACTGACACAGAAGCTATACCGCAATATCTCCGGGGTCTAAGCTCCAGGTACCGGGAATTAATACTTGCACGGGAGAATATGCCAATAACGCTAGAGGCTTTATAACTCGCATGCATCAGGTTTGACCTGGATAATAAACAAAGGTGCGACGAAGCCCATGCGACAGACCAAGGCGGCTACTGAGGCAGCGACTGAGGCGGATACCGAGGCGGCGACCGAGGCGGCTACCGAGGCGGTGGTCGCAACAATCGAGGTGGAAGTGCCAGACGAAGCCGAGGCTACAACAACGAAAACGGAAACAATCGAGGAGGTCATAATGACAGAGGTGACCGAGGTGGCGATTGCGGAGCCAATCGAGGCGGGAATTTTCGGGGACACCCTCGGAAATGTTACGTCTGTGAGGGAGAACATGGAATATTTCAATGCAATAAATTCAACGATTGGGTAAAACAGAAAAAGAAAAAGCTAAACCGAGAGCCGAAGCAAATCTGGCGATTGATGCTATCATCGATTCGGGCGCCACGCAACATATGTTCAACCAATTAGAGCTCTTCGAGACGGTGGCTGAGCACGACAGCTTGGTCACGTATGCAGGGAATGAGAAATTACGTGCAATGCACATTGGGACAATTGAGCTCGACGACGAGCTGAAATTATGGGACGTCTTATATATACTAGAGATTGCCAGAAATTTAATATCTGTGCGGGCATTGACACATGACGGAAATGACATAACCTTCAAGAGTGATGGATCAGTAATTAAAATCAGCACGGATTACAAAGAAATTAAAATCGGACAAGCCGATGGTGACCTATTTCATTTATCAACATCAGAGCTAGAGCTAGAAGCAAACATCACCGATTCCAAGATTGCAAACATCGCCGATTCCAAGATCGATGACTATATATTATGGCATCACCGACTAAGCCATTTGGGCCGAAATACTCTGCAATCAATCAACAAATTTGTCACAGGGCTCGGAGATGTGCAGCTGTCAACCGGACAAATTGAAATATGTGCCAGGTGTGAACACGCGAAGTCGCACCGCAAGCCATTTAGATACATGAAAAATCGATCGATGGAGCCTATCGGAAGGGTGCACACAGATCTATATGGGCCGATGCCCACGCCATCAGTCAATGGAGCAAAATATATATTAACTTTCATCGATGATGCCACTCGCTACGTCACAACATATTTTATTGACAATAAAAGTGATACATTTGATTGATTCCGGACATTCAAGGTATTCGCCGAGATGCAATCAGGTCGAAAACTCAAGATTCTCCGATCAGATGGAGGAGGAGAGTATGTAAACACCGAGATGCGCGAATTTTTAATCAAAAACAGAATTCATCACGAAATGACGATGCTAGACACGCCGCAACAAAATGGTGTAGCCGAACAATATAACCGAACATTGATGGAGTCAATCTGGGCAGTTAAAATTACTGCCGGCATACCTGACGAACTTAGGCGGAACTTGCTGCAAGTGCTACATATTTACGCAACCGATTGCCAATGCAAGCCAATAAGGAGAGTGCTTCACCATTTGAATTATGGCACGGTTACAAGCCTGATATCAGTAACTTGCGCATCATATGGGCTGACGCGTATATACATATTCGCAAAGGAAAAAGGTCGAAACTGGCACCCTGATCCAAAAAGCTTAAAATGATTGGCTATCATGACGAAAAGAAGGCATACAGGCTCTGGGATCCAACCAATAGGAGGATAGAGATCAGCCGTGATATCACATTTGATGAATCTATTATATTAAAATCCCTAACAATTGTCAACTCAGAAGATCGAGAATATGTCATTGAAGCAATCATCGGAGAATGCAAGATTGATGAAAAAAGGCAATATCTGGTTAAATGGCTAGGCTATGATGATGATGACAACACCTGGGAGCCAATTGAACAATTGATCAACACTGAAGCTCTACAAATTTGGCAAGATCGCATGTTAGAAGCTAATTTAATTGAATCGACCAATGACCCAATGACCTACAAGGAGGCAATTTCTCTGCCTGACGCAAAGCTTTGGGAGGAAGCGATCAATCAAGAGCTTAAATCACTTAAGAATAATGACACATGGACGATTGTACCTGAGGTGCCTGTGGGACGCAAGCCGATTAGATGCAGATGGGTATTTAAAAAGAAACTCAACACTGATGGATCGGTTACCAGGTACAAAGCGAGATTAGTAGCCAAGAGATATTCACAACAGCAAGGAATTGATTACAATGAAACATTTGCTCCTGTGGCGAAATTCACGTCGATCAGGGCACTTTTATTAATCGGAGCAACCCTAAACTTAGAAATTCACCAAATGGACGTAAAAACTGCGTTCCTGAATGGCGATCTTAATGAAGAGATCTACATGATGGTACCTGAAGGAATCGACCAATCGGAGCTGTCACCGAGAGCTGTATGTAAGCTAAATCGATCACTGTATGAACTAAAGCAATCACCTCATATGTGGAATCAGAAGATTGACAACTACCTCAGCCAATCAAATTTTACAAGACTACAATCAGATCACAGCATTTATCTAAGAAGGAGACAAGAAGATCAATCACTGATAATTATTGCCATATATGTCGACGATCTGTTAATTCTGGCTAATTTGATGGAAACGATGAACAAATTCAAGGCGGAACTTAGCAACGCATTTGATATGACAGACTGTGGCGAAATTAAACATTTTTTGGGTATTCGAGTCATGTGTGATCAAAAAACACATACAATCACAATTGATCAAAGTCACTTCGCCAATCAAATCATTACAAGATTTAACATGATGGACGCCAAGCCAATCAGCACACCCCTTGATCTATCTATTCAATTCAAAGCTGAAGGGGGAAAATCCACAGACCAAAGTCTATTCAGATAAATGATCAGCAGCATAATGTACCTGATGATCAGGACGAGACTTGATCTAGCTGCTGCTGTCAGCATCATCAGTCAATTTTCAGCCAATCCAATGCAAGAACATCACCACACCCTCAAACGATTATTAAGATATATTAAAGGAACAGCCAATTATAAGCTGTGCCTTGGACATGATCAGGATCTAAGACTGATCAGTTTCAGTGATGCTAACTGGGGAGGAGACATTAACACACAACGATCAACCATGAGATATATTTTCAACCTATCAGAAGGAGCCATCAGCTGGTCAAGCAAACGCCAAGCAACCGTTGCCCTATCAACAACTGAGGCAGAATATATGGCATTAGCACATGCGACGAAAGAAGCCATTTGGCTACGCACCCTATTGGATGAGCTAGGATATTTGCCAAATTGTGCAACAACCTTATTTGAAGACAACCAATCAGCAATCGCACTTGCCAAAAATCCAATTAATCATGCTCGATCAAAGCATATTGACATCCAGCACCACTTTATTCGAGAGAAAGTTGAATCAAAGATAATAGATATTGTTTACATGGCGACAGATGAAATGATCGCTGATGCATTAACCAAGCTACTTGCATGACCAAGACTTGAAATGTTGATCACAAAAATGGGCTTACGTAACTAATATTATTTCTTTAAAAATTTTATGTTCTTTATCACATCATTCTTATCACTTAAGTAGTACTTTATATATAGTTATTTGCAGTAAATGTACTTTATAGATGCCATTCGTGATGTACAGTTGAACACTTTATTTCTATTTTTATTTTTTTTATTATTTTTATTTATTTTTATCGAGATATATCAAGCAGGGGGAGTGTTGTAATTATTAGCTTATTATATCTCTCCTATCAACGATCAATTGTTATGTCACTCGATCATGGCTTAGATGATCTTTGTTTTGTATCGACCAATCATAAATTAGCATTAATAAATACATGCATATTGGCTTCATTAGCCAGTGCGCTCTTTTACTCCAAAACACACATTCGAAGATCAAATTTCAACAAACTGAACTACCTCTCCAAGTAATAATAGCATACCCATAGTGGAAGACAATATCGTTCAAAACAGACCATCAAAGGACACACCTGCTTTTCATATAAAGAAGATCACCGAACAGTTCTAGCTCTAAGGAAGAAGAATTTATTACATCCAACCCTTCAGACGATAACTATAGTGAGACAAGAAAATTCATTACCTCTCTTACAGTATATGATAGGTTATCATTAGATGACGAATCAGCTATCAATTTTGGTGATGACCTACAAGCATTATTTTACAAATTATCAGATGATGAAACAGATGACAAACTAGAAAACAATATATACAAAATGACAGAAAGACCACCAACCTTCACTGGTTATGTACCAGCCAAATCAGTAATCAAGTTCATCGAAGACTTGCAGATTTATAATGCAATCTGACAGTTTAACAATGTTGCAAAAGTAAATGTCCTAGAAGCAGTTTTACAAGGACCTGCCAAGATCACATATGATGCTGCAGTACTCGCTACAGCAGTAAATGGAAGATTTAATGTGGGAGTAGGAGGAGCAAATGTAGAAGCCAATATCGCAGTAATCTTCACCAATGCTATTATATAGTTAAGAGATACTTACCATATCACTGATATATAGCAAAGCATGAAGGATCAGCTAGCATCAATATACCAAGAAATAAATAAAAGTCTCCTTGCCTTTCACATAAAAATCTGACATACAGTAGACCTTGCAGAATATCCAGCAGCTAACCAAGATCTCATCATAGAGCAGTCTTTCATGAATGGACTTCACTGAGAAATTACCCTTCAAGTATGCTCTAGCCTGATTGGACTAAATCATACATAAAAGATAGATTATGCATAAAGATTGTAAGAGTGATATATATATAAAGTAGCAATAAAACACTTGCATAACAAACAACTATGTCTGCTATCAGGATCACAACTGGACTCAGAGTTATCCTATACAATGAAGATAACTGCTGCAACACTGCATGTTATCAAGAACCCCTACCTCTGGATATAGCCAAAGTAGAAACCTTAATTGATGAAGCAATCAGTCAATGACACTACAAAACTGATCGAGTATATGTAGAAGTCATATTGGAAGATAATAACAATATAGTACGATATTCACGAGACAACATCAATATATTTAGAACATTCAATATCTCTAAACAATATCAGACTTACTACCAAATGGGTTATGCCTTATTTACCGCTACTGACAATATGTTAGTACCCGACCTCATCAAAGCCAAGAACCAAATAGAACTAATAGATACCAAATTCGAAAGAGAAAGAAGAATATTCCACTTCTTCAAATGATGGCCACAAGTAATCAACTGGATTGGAACACTCTCACTTAGAAAATGGGACAGAATTCCAAAAGAACAACTGGACAGAATACTAGAAGTTATGAAGGAGAAATACCCTTGAGACAGTACCTACATTATCTCAGACTTCTTGAACAGAGAAGACTCTAAAACATCTAGTCAATCTGAGACAGATAAGGAATTCTCCCTTGAAGAAGTACCCGAAATAGAATTACCTGATATGGTAGTTCCCAAATTAGAAATACCAGATGAGATATTACCAAATAGGGCATTGTCAATTGAGGAATTACTCAATGAGGAAATTCTGTTTTAGGAAATTCCTTTTGTAGCATTACTGTATTCGGAAATACCTTTAGCAGTATTACTTATCTTAGCATTACTCTTTTCAGAAATACTTCATATAGTATTTCCTTTTATCAAATTACTATCTATAGTAATTTCCTTTTTGATTATTACTTTTTACAATATTACCTTTAACTGTATTACTTATTTTAGTATTTCTTTTTGAAGTATTACTGCTATCAGAAGTACTATCTTAGGCAGCTACCTTTATAGCAGTACTATCTGATTTCTTGTATAAATACCCCCTCAGTTTTCATTTGAATAAACTTTAGTTCAATAGCAGTACACACTCAAGATCCCTTTGAGAGCTAAAGATCTCACCCCCCTCTACACACATCAAGAGTACTAAAAGGACTATAAGTCTGAAAATCCTAATTAATATTTTTATAAAGAAACAAAGTACTTTTGATACCTTAGAAACCTTGTAATATACTTAGAGATTCCTAAGTCCAACATAGATTAGTATTATCAGATGCTTCCTCACAGATGGTTTACAAGAAACCCCCTTATAACTTGGTAGTAGTGGTAACGAAAAACCGTTATAATAATCAGAAACATAACAATAATATTTTTACAAAGGCCTAAAATTACTAATTCCTTTTAGACATGACCAACGTACTCAGAGTGCTACTAAAAACACTATACATATCTTACTTCCAACAGCCAGAGAGGCTATATATATCACGAAATCCTTCAAGTGGACACAATATTAGCAACTGCTGTGAAGTACTGATTCAACAACAGTAGCTCGTTTACAAGGTGAAACATATCTTGAACTCTATAATGAACTTTTAGAAGAATTCGAAAACCCTCTTACCACTGAAGCCTACTTCGAAGCATTTCAAGATTTTCTCTATGAAAACATCAAAGGCAATCGTGACATTGTTTCCATCATATGAGCTGAACACCAATTCACCAACCTCACAACTACTGTATAAAGATATAATAATCGCCAAGTTATCAAAGAGTGGATTACTAACTTACAATTTGATTACTCAACATATTGAGGTACCATTTACTACAGAATTGCAAACAAATTATTTGAAAAATTAGTAGCAGAAGACCTCACACAATTTGCCGAAACAATACCATTGGGACCAACTGTATCTATCATACCACTGTCTATCAAGAAACCTATCAATCTCACAACATCTATATTCTGATATACATCTGGACCAAGTAAACCAACATTTAGAGAAGTAACCAACATAAGTAACTTACATGAACCTGATACAACTGTCTATCACAATGCAGACACTACATTTATTGAAGATGCTGATACAACTATTTGAAGAATTACACTTGAAGCTGATATACTTGAAGAATTGGAAGACCTCAACTCAGAAGATGAAATATTTGATCACGAAGTAAGAGAATACATCCAACAAACAGACAGAGGAGAAAACAAACTTTCTACATCACCACTACTCGCACTAACTACATTTACTGATATAATAGCCAATACCACAATCACAGCATTAACTGTACAAGTCGCAGCCTTAACCACACTTATAGGATAAGTAGCACAACTCAGTCAGATAACCAAAGCTATTAACCTACAACCCTTTGATGGAGAAGCTAAAGAAGTCACTACATTTATATCAGCTGTTAAAGCCAATTACAACACCAATAGCTAGAATGACGATCAAGTACCAGATGACAGACTCACCAACAATGTCAATTATACACCTGAACAAGTATATACCAAGTCTTATGCACAGGTCAACAAAATTGCTAGATTTCTCAGAAAATCTGCAGCAATCTGGTGGCAAAATCTGCCTAGAAAACCTTTGATCTAGCAAGATACAACTTTGGTAGCAGCTCAACTAGCTGATGCAGCTCAACCAGGATATCCAAACATCTCTATCCAACAAGGTCTTAGATCCTTACTGATTGACAAATTCCATAGTAGTGCACATATCACCGAAGCAAAGAAATGACTAGCCACAGCAAGATTCAACACTGAAGGAAGCAAAACCTTTGAAGCTTTCATTACAGAAATCGATGCTGATCTCATCATTATTGGAATGCCTTATGACGATGACAATCACATCACTTGTGGTGCACGAGCTGATACCTTATTCAAGACCCTTCTACAGTGGCTGGTAACTCGCATTAAGAAGAGAGGGAGCTCATGTGCTCATGAACAATGGTGTTTTAGCATAGTTATCAAATCAGTATGTACAATTCTATCAGTACAACAAACATGTACAGAAAACAAGAATCACAACTCTGGCTCAAGCAGCAAACCAACAACTGATACTTACTGTCAAGGAGGATTCAACCCCTAAGGAGGATTCAGGGGAGGACGAGGAAACTACAACAATAACTCGACATGGCGAAACAATTTCAGGAAGAATGAAAACAAGGATGACTGGAAGAAAACAAAGACCTGTTTCAATTGTGGAAGATGTGGACATATTGCACCGGAGTGTAGAAGTACTCATATGATTTCAAGAGAAAAAATCATAAAGAAAGAAGAAATCAAAGGTACAAGTAAAAGTATGACTACCGAAGAAGAAATGGATCCAAGAGACATCAGCTGATTGTACATAATTGAAGAAAAATATAGTTGAGGATACCGCAAATTGAATAAACAAGAACAAATCATCTTTATCAATTGGAACATGGTGCAAACGAGATGCTCATTCTATGACCAATGCATCTATTGCACAGAATATATGTGCAACTGTTCAACAACTTACCTCATACTAGATGGAACTAAAATAGAAGATTTCCTCATCATCAAAAAGAAAGATTGAAGGATAAAACCACAGCCAAGATGCCAACAGATGCTACCAATGAATAATAGACCATATTATAGCAAAAATCTACACCCTTATGCCAACAACACCAGAGAAATTTATGACATTTTCTGGAGAAGCTATCAATACGTTGGCAAAGGAAAGTTCTGGAGAGACAAGAAAAGATACGAACAAGGAGTATATTGGGACAAAATCTACCCACAAGATCTTTGGACTATCTATGACTCATCTACTATCGATGGCAAGGGATGTGACCCAGCCTACAATGGCACTTGGCAGGAACTGACCGATATTGAAGAAGGAAGGCAAGAAGATGAAGAAAAAGAATTGGAAGAATCATTAGAAGATGAATGACTATACATAATACAAGAAACTAACAATGAAACTAACTTTCTAGTCGAAAAGAAGCACCTGAATGCTATAATACCTATCAAAAGAACAGCAAACTCTACAAGATATAACCTCTATACAAATGAAGATACACTAATCCTACCAGGATCGATTTTCCTGATCAAGATAGGAATCGCCCTTAAGCTACCAATTAGAACTTATATACAAATCCTGGATAAAAGCAGTAAAATTAAAGAAGGAATCTCAATCAAAGCAGGAGTTATTGATGCAGACTATACTGGTGAAATTATACTCACAGTTCACAACTTATCAGCTCACCGCAAATACTGAGTCACTAAAGGAGCTAAGCTAGCACAATTTGTATTCATCAAACTGAACAAT
Source organism: Endogone sp. FLAS-F59071 (assembly GCA_003990785.1). Taxonomy (NCBI): domain Eukaryota; kingdom Fungi; phylum Mucoromycota; class Endogonomycetes; order Endogonales; family Endogonaceae; genus Endogone; species Endogone sp. FLAS-F59071. The sequence goes on along the minus strand of RBNK01002046.1, from coordinate 1,444 downwards.
TCAGTAACAGCCAAAGTTATAGAACAACTTCCGAAAACTGAACATGCTGTAGGAGGATTCAGATTGACAGACAAAAAGAAATCTACACTTACTAAAGATGAACATTGGTATCTAAAAATGGCACAAGGAATAGTACCATATGGATGCTGTCCTCATGGAAATAGAATCTACTGTGCAGATGATGCCTGAAAATGCTGGAGCTGTATTGAAGAAAACAAGAAACCATAAATCTAATAATTAGCAAAGGAGGAAGAAGAAGCAAAACAAACATGCAAAGCTATAAAATTACCAACCAAGGAGAAGAAAACGGATTGGTCAATCAAAGATACAACAGATATGTAGTCTATTGAAGAAACAAAAGCAGAAGATACAGAAGAAAAGGTAGAACACAACATCTTATCATCACTTAGAAAGAAGATGGAACTTCTTTTCTACAAAGGAACAATGAAGAACAAAACAGTTAATATACAGATCGACAGTGGGGCAATATACAATTTTATCAACAAACAGCTAGCTGATCAACTCAAAGTAATCAAGTCACCCCACAAAGCAGCAATGATTGTAGAAGTCGCTGATAGAGAAACCCAACGAGTCACCCATACTGCCAAGAATCTCCCAATCTCAATCAAATCATACCAGGATGCATTGAATTTCGAAATCATAGGCATGCCTGGACCAAGTATAGTATTTGGAAAAAGTTGGCTAGATTAGAAGAATCTAAACATTGACTGGCCAAGCAGAACTATAGAGTTTACTTATTGAAACAGGAACATCAAATTAGTCTCCAAATCAAGAAACAGCAAGATCTGACTCTACTCAGCTAAAAAATTCTACCAACACCTTGAAAAAGATAACATAGTTTACAGCTGCATTATTATGGAAAAAGACATTACTAAAATTACCACTGAAATGGATATAGATATTAATAGCCTGAACATATCTTTACAACCACTTATCACTGAATTCACAGACCAATTTCCTATAAACTTACCAGAAGGACTACCACCAAAATGAAGTATTGATCACCGAATTAACTTAATACCTAGTGTTGAAATTTGATCTTCGAATGTGTGTGTTTTGGAGTAAAAGAGCGCACTGGCTAATGAAGCCAATATGCGTGTATTTATTAATGCTAAATTATGATTGGTCGATACAAACAAAGATCGTCCAAGCCACAATTGAGTGACGTATGATCGATCGTTGATGCATCAGTCATTGATAGGAGAGATATAATAAGCTAATAATTACAACACTCCCCCTGCTTGATATATTTCGATAAAAATAAAATAAAAAAAATAAAAGAATAAAGAATAAAAATAAAGTGTTCAACTGTACATCACAAATGTCATCCATGAAGTACATTTACTGCAAATAATTATATATAAAATACTACTTGAGTGATAAGAATGACGTGATAAAGAATATAAAATTTTTAAAGAAATAA
>RBNK01002045.1:0-12329 GCA_003990785.1 Endogone sp. FLAS-F59071 | reverse complement strand
AAAAAAAAAAAAAAAAAAAAAAAAACCTTGATCTCCCACACAATAATCCAGCATTTAATACCCACATTAAGGAATTGCCTGACCAAAAAAATGTGAAACATAATAGACTGACATTTTTTTGTTTCTCCGACGGGAAAGGCGATGGCATCAGCCGGTTTGTCGCTGGATATGGGATATGGGGGGATATGGTGGGCATTCGCCTACGGCGCGCCGATAAGAGAGATTTTTAGACTAAACGCATATTTAACGGGCGATAAGACGACCCTCGTGGGTCACCGGGATCTCAGGTCATACTAACGCGCTGGATGGATGACCCACCTGGGCCACCAGTCTTGTGACACCTGAACAATTTACCAATTTGGTTTATCATTTTTCTGGCAAAGAACTCTGTTTTGTAATACTTGTTCATTTGCGCATTGGCCAGACCCGAGTAAGAAGACACACACCCACACTCACAAAAATGTATTGAGCGGAACCATCCATATTTTGAGGCGGAAAAAAAAAAAAAAAAAAAAAAAAAAGAAACCACGAAACAAAATTCCATCTACGACGTGTGTGCGTTTGACTTGTATATATATAAAGGATCTGGCGACTGAGTTTAATTTTTTCCCTTCGATTCATTTTTCTTCTTCTTCTTGCTCACTGAGGTTTATGACACGCCCTCAGAGTCAGGCAAACGTTTTTGCCGGCATTCGAATCTAATGAATCGATCGCTTTTTCAACTAAGCTAAAAAACGATCCCATTCATTTCTTCTTTTTTGCGTCTCCCAATCCATCCAACATTCCCTTTTCACATCTACAAGAAATATGCCGCGCGGAGGTAAAGACATGAATAATACGATTATCCCGAGATCGTCTTTTGGTTCTTCAGTAGATCAATCATCCCCCTTCCTAAAACAAAATCCCATTTTTCCGCGAATTCTTAGGACCACCACCCAAGAAGCCGACCACCTCTTCGCCAAGCTTGGCTGGTTACGCAAGCCCGTACAGTTACATTGCCGAGCCCTTCAAACATGGCCCAAACGAATCCGATGAATACTTTGAACCGCATCGGTACACGGAGGATGGGAACTTGATTGCTAGTCCGCCGCTGACGCCGCCGCCACGTCCTCGAAAGATGTCCACGATAACCGTAACCTCCTTGACGACCGAGCGCTCTAACGATTCCATTGAGTCGACGGATACAATGTACACCGTTCTCAGCTCCATTGCACCCAACGAAGTGTTTGTACGGCAAAGTCGTGGTGGCACTTTACGCAGCCGTAAGACACCCGCTTTGACCGTGACTACGGCCAAGCTACGACAGTCCATTGACTCTTCTTCGTCATCGGAGACATCCTATTCTATCGTCAGCAGTCTTTCTCCCGGTGACTCCCTTTCCAACGAAGAACAAGTTTTCGTAAAGCAGAGCCGTGGTGGTGCCCCACCCAAGAAAAAGAAGAGGAATAAGAAGGGGCCCGACTCCCCAATTCCTCCCTTGCCCCCTCTTGTGTGGACTCTTTCGCCTGCCAAACGCTCAAGTTCGCCATCGCCTCCTCTATCACCTACGAGCACGATCGCGACCACGACCACGACCACGACCACGACCACGAACGCGACCACGAACACGAACGCGACCACGACCTCACTTTCTCCCACCGTATCTAAATCGACACCGATTCGATCTGCAAGTCTTCCGGAATCAAACCCGTACCTCTCCAAGGCTGCAAGCGACGATGGTAACCACAGGCTGCCCGTCGGGTATGGACCTATGGAACGTCCACGCATACCCGCCACCTCCTTGAGCGAACCGGAACTATTCGGCAAAAACTCACGTCGACCGAAGATCTTCTTGCGACTAGACAAAGAGGATGTGCAGCGCATGTTTCTCTATACTTCCGATTACGACTTCTAGCAACCTCATAAAAAGTACCGTCTATCTCGTGCTGATACATCTTCACGTGGAAGATATGGAACCACAATGGGAGCGCTTTGAGTCTCGCCCTTCCTTTGGATGAACAATATCTGATATCTCTTTCAGTTTTAATGCCGATCCCAATCGCAACTGAACACTTGATGACATCAAACTCGACAACTCCATAAACCCCACCCCCCTCTTCCGCCTTGCACCAGCCGAACTCGACTACCCTTTTACTGGTGATGCGCAGTTCAATTGGTATAGGTGGATTGGCGCCGAGTCCTATCCTAGAGGATCGACACAATATACCATCGTTAATCATGGAAACAACTAATAGCGTACTCTCGTGACGATTATTAGGGGAGAAAAGAAAAAAAAATTTAAAAAACATTTTTAGGGTAACGTAACGAATCTTAGATACAAGTGTAAAATAGGAGTTTGTATTTTATTTTATTTTTTGCTTGTCGTTTGGTGTTCTTTTTGCTTTTGCTTCTGCTTCTGTTTGTGGCCGTAGACTTCGGCAATATGTTTGATCACATACTTGGAATATGGATGAGCTAGGATCTCATCCGAATGTATATAACTTGGTTCAATCCCAATTAGTGTTTTTGTTTTTGTGTGCATTTCTTGTATTTGTAATGTTGATTTGCTCGTTGTTCATTCACATATGATAACACCTTTATATTTAATTACTTTTGGCTTCGCTCAACCCAAATGTATACTGTCAAGTGTTTTTGTTTCATACAAGTCTGTAATTGAGAAATATACACATTGATAGCATTAAGAGCGTGGGAGACAATGACTGTCTTTTTTTTTTTTTTTGTGGCGGCCGAACCGTTGACAACCTTGACAGCAAGAACAAACCTAAATTTACAATAGAAATAAATGTGTGTGGTGGTGGGGGTATTTGTTAATCTTTTTTTTTTTTTTTTTTTTTTTTTTTGTAACCCATAGTACAGCAACCCCCCTCATAAATGGGATAAAAAAAACGTGGGATCGAGCACAAAAACGGATTGATGATTGCCACACAGCCCTTGACATACAGTGCGGACCTCATCACGTGATATCAAACTTTAAAGTGGCCATAATCCCGAAAAATCCCGTTACTATACTCTTATATGAGGAAATTGCAGTCATTTTGTAATGTATTTGGAAATGACCATCACAAAAGTAGCTAATTTAGAAATAACTGTCACGAAAGTGGCTTAGAAGATTCATTTTGTGAAAAAAAATAATTATTTCTTTATAAAATAATTAACTGGACAATCTAAAGTTAACCTTACTACTAATAAACAACTATTTATATTTTTTATTTATATTTTGAGTGGGTTTTAAATGTAGTCTTCTTTTTTTTTTTTTTTTTTTTTTTGAAGGGAAGGTTTATAATTTGCCAGAATTTATACTTTGAAGCTAAAGATAGTTATTATAACTAAGTTAAAAATTCTAAAGAGAAAGCTAATTAGCTTTTATTTTTTAATTATTTTATTTACTTTTTATTTTTTATTTATTAAAGAAAAATACCTCTTAAAAAACAAAAAGTATATTTAAAAGTATTTTTATAATAATAATAATAATAATAATAATAATAATAAAATAATAATATAAAAAATATATTTTTAAGCTATATTATTAGTAAAAAAAATATATTATTCTCATTATTGTATTCTAAATTTAGAAATAAATAATAATCATTTATTTTATTTGTATTTTCTATTTTTTATTATTATTATTTAATTATTTTAAATAAAAAAAAAAAGAAAAAAAAATCAATTATAAATAATACCCCCTCCCTTTTTTTAATTCTTTACACGAATTCTGGTATCGTAACAATTTTTTTTTTTTTATCTCTTTTTTTTTTTTTTTTTTTTTTAAAGATGAAAGGTACTGAAATTAAAAATAATAAGATAAAAACAGTGTATAGCATCTTTCTAGACGCTATCACCGTCATTCCGTCACCTTTTTGATATGACTCAAGATATCCCGGCATGCTTCACGCTGATGTGCCATGATGTTCATAATTTGACGAATGCTCTGCGTCATTATATCTCATTACTATCCTTACCGCCGCCAGAGAAGTTAAAGCATCATCAGGCTCATTCTAATCACAAGAACTCACAAGTATGGATGTACATCACCCCCGCTCGGCGGCCGCATCTGTCTCACTTCCATGCGGCGGATCATCACGGGTCAATCCCCCGGCCCAGGACTTCTTCGAACTTGACCCATAGCTAAACAGGGGTGGTGTCGAACCAGTGATAAGCGGGGCCATTTCAGCGCTACCCATCTTAAGCCGGGGACCCCGACTTCCCCTGCATAGGTGCGCTCAAGGGTCATGCCGCAGCGCCGGCGCAGCCATGGATTGTCAGGCTACTAGTAACGACGGAACTGCTGATCCCTTGTCTACTCGTCGAACAGAACATTACGGACACACTCACTAATGATATTTGGCAGGATTGATAATGATATTCGGCAGGATTGAGAGGTTGGGCGTAAACCAGCAGGTCCGTAATATTTAAGGAGATGTACTCTCAGGGAACTGTCATATCGTGGCGGCCAGGTTCCGACAGTCTCTTATATCCGGAAAACGTCAGGTTCCACCATCAAGCCTTACCCACGCACGTGGCTTGGTCAATATATGTATATTTCTTCTCTTAAATACTATATAGCACTATAGCACCTGACTCGAGTCTTCAAGGCTTGCTGCAAAGCTGATCAGGATCCCAATTGTGGGAGTATGTGTGATGATGACATAATAATAATACATAGATTAGTGTTCAAAATGGCAGGACTAGGTAGTTTCAAGGGGTTCTATAGATTTAGAGTCCCCTCCCCCACAAAAAAAAAAAAAAAAAAAAAAAAAAAAAAAAAAATACAAACAAACATTCTGAATTCGATGATCACAGCTAGGATAGTAATGTTTATTTATGCCCATTATTTGTCTTTTCGTTAGGGAAAGGTACGTGACAAGACGATCAATCACAGACCTTTTCATTCCGTTACCATCTATGGATCATTTACCAGCCGATAATTCCCCCTCCCCCTTCCCCCCCCTTTTTTTTAATTCTTTACACGAATTCTGGCATCGTAGCAATATATTTTCTTTGAGCGCTTTTTTTTTTTTTTTTTTTTTTCTTACAATGCCTACGCAGTTAAGGTGATACTTACCGTCACTCCAAAGGGGGCGGTGAATGTGAAGACAAGCAGCGCGGGTAGGTGCCCTGGACCCAAGACAGGACGTTTATGAAATGTGTTACTTTACTGTATCAGAAATACATTACCGGTCACGTGAGGCTTCAGAGTATCACGTGCGGTGATAAAAGTGCGTCCGAACCATTATATACCTAAAACTAAGATGCCTCCCTTGAACCTGAACCAGCGTAAGGATGACGCGCTGCCAATGTCGAAACCCATCCGCTCGTTGGACGAGCTATCCCGGTGGTCACCTGAAGAAGACGACGGCTGGAACATTTCCAACGTGCCGCTACGCGAGCGGCCAGTCCTGGGCGAGGACGAGGGAAGGATGGTCGTGTGCCACGACATGGCCGGAGGTACGTTTGATGTTTTGGGGGTAGAGAAACAGATACTGGAATGAGGTGCTGTAGCGGATGCTGCAGCAGCGCTTTTGGAATCAAGACGCGCCTTATTTTTACGCGTGTGCAGGGATTTAAGAGGCACCCAACTCTTGGTTTGGTATCATTGCCCTCTCCCACTTACAGGATACATAGAAGATTATGCGGTTCAGGGCAACGTATTCCAGACCATGTACAACTGCCAATATTGGCGATACATTGACACCTTCATATAGTAGGCATCTTCTTAATTCAATACGTACTTCTGACTTAAAAAACACTCGGATATCTAACTGTCACAATAGCTTTTCGCACTCCCGCATAGCTATTCCCCCACGCAACTGGACCGATGCGGGTCACCGCAACGGCGTCAAAGTGCTCGGCACCTTCATCGTCGAGCACGCGGAACATATTCCAGAGCTCGAATATCTGCTCGCGGGGCCCCTGACGGACAAGGAGGGTCAGGCGTCGGACGCGGGCGACAAAAATGGAGCTGGCCAGCAGGTGAAATGGAGCCGGTATTTTGCTGATAAGCTCGGTAATAGTTTTGCCTATTTCACCTTGAACACTTTTTCATTGAGGCACCTTATATAAACCAAAGTTACTGATCGCCTGCCCGTATCAACCCTAATATCCCAGTCGACCTCGCACAGTACTACAGCTTCGACGGCTATCTCTTCAACATTGAGTGTCCCTTCTTTCCTCCTCCAGCCATTCAGCGGTACAAATCGCAGCAGTTACTAGCTTGGGTGCGATACCTGACTGCCGAACTCCACCGACGAATTCCGGGGTCGCAATTGTTATGGTACGACTCGCTGACAACTGACGGCATAATATCATGGCAGAACCAGCTAAACGAGCTGAACCTCCCCTTCTTTGAGGCCACGGATGGGATATTTCTCAACTACTTTTGGAAGGTCAACGACCCAGAGCTGTCAGCGCGGGCCGCAGGGCAGAAGAAGAGAGAAGTTTACGCTGGGATCGACGAATGGGGAAGGGGGACGTTCGGCGGCGGAGGATTTGAGAGCTGGAAAGTACGTCGCTCTCCCCTGGACGTCGTATTTCTCCACCCGCCCTTCCCCACTGAATTTTCTTCTTTTCCCCCAAGGCCCTCCAAGTTATCCAGCGCGCCGGCATCTCCGCCGCTCTCTTCGCTCCCGCCTGGACGTATGAGCACTTGGGCAGCGCTGATTTCGCGCGCAACGAGCGGCTCTTTTGGCTGGGCGGATCCGAGCACGAGTACCCCCCGCCGCAGGCCAAAGATGGAATCGGGAAGATTGTGCAGATAAAGCGTAGGATCAGTTTCAATTGTTAGCGTACATTGATACAGATTTGATGTAATGGAAATCCGGTTTTCACCCCCCTCTTTTTTTTTTTTTTTTTTTTTTTTTTTTTTTTGCCCTTCCCGGTGGGGTAGATGGAGTGAGCCGGGAGGAGTCTGAGAAGAGACACCTAGCCGTCGCGGACTTTATACAAGCACGGCCTATACCTGGCCGGGACTGGTTCTGCTCGTCGTTTGATCGAGGATTCGGCGAAAAGTTCTTTGTGAGTGGGAAGGTGAGGAAGGCGTTGTTTTACATTTAGATTGCCATCCGTCTTTAATAAAGGACTCGTTTAAATTAAAAGCTTTGCCCTCCCAAACCTTGCGCCAATGCCTTACAGCAAGTTCTATCACAATCATGGTCACACCTCTCCCATCAATCTGTTACTCCCTACCTTTCCGAACCCATCGCCTACCATCCCAGCGAATCCGACAGAGCCTCGTACCCCCTCCTCTCCTGTAGCCTGACGGGTGACACCGCGTACATTGGTGGTACAAGCCTTCTGATTCAGCTCCCGGTCGACATTGATCCCACGTCGTCTCCGACATGGGATCACGCTATGATCCCTCTATTTGAGTCCGGCCTGCGCATAGCTTCAGCCGGCAACTTGATGAAACTCGTGTACAAGCCCGGGGCGATGCGTGCGCGGGTGGGTGTGTACGTGAACATTGGTTGGGCCCGTGAGGAACCGGGCGTGATGGAGGAAGAGATGAGGCACGCATGGACGAAGGCGGCCGGGCGCGCGATGGACTCGGCGGCGTCGTCGTTTGCTTTCGTAGATCCGCCGGGAGGTATAGAGGAGGGATTAGGTGGGCTGCTCGTAGTGCCGATGGAGGTGGTCGGTGTGAGATCAATCGAAGATGGAACCGGGTGGGTCACAGAGTATGTGGAGTTGAAAATCCCAATTCCCAAGACAATGACAGGACAGCTTGTGATCCGAGAAGTCGGGATTATGGTGTCTGGGCTGAGATTACCCGATCCTGCCACCGATCCCTCTGTCGCGGCGAATCTGGCACATATTAGCGTGGTGGGGGTCCTGCCACACGCAATTATGGGCTCTCTCTTGGGCCCCATCCAAGTAGTTCACAGGATTGAGCGTGTACGATTCACGAGTAAATCCATCGATAAGGTCGAGCGGGCCCCGGTGGGCATGCGGCTTTGGGCAACGATTGCGTGGGACCTGGAGTGTGGCGATAGTACGCCGGAGACGGACGGAGTTGAGTTCTACTGCCTATACTACAAGCCCTCCCATCGGTTGCTCAGCGAAAACATTCCGCCGTCCTATCGGGCCGAGGAAACCAAGGAAAGCGCAGATGCGGAAGATGGGGAGTTGACGTTCTTGGGTACGGCGTTTGAAACTAGGTTCAGGGTGTCTGGGCTGGACCTGAGTGATGGTGGAACGAAATCGATGGTGGTGGTGGTGGAAGGAGTGAGCGTGGTGGGCGAAGTGGTGGCGAGGACTGTAGCGATGATGGACGTTTAGGGGCATGTAAAGTAAGGGCGGATATGATAAACAACACAAAGCTAGTTCATTCATTGATTTGGGTCAACGGGGGAAGTTAGATCATTCATTCATTGATCTGGTCAAGGGGGAAAATCATTCATTGATCTGGCAAGGGGGAAAATCATTCATTGATTTGGGAAAATCATTCATTGATTTGGGAAAATCATTCATTGATTTGGGAAAATTATTCATTGATTTGGGAAAATTATTCATTGATTTTGTGCAAGGGGGAGTTTCTTTGAGCGCCACTGCCATGTGTTCTGAATTTGGATGTCTATGGTGCACAGCGCTTATAACCAAAAGTTTTTTAGACTAATTTCAAATCTCTAAGGCTTTTGAAATCACATACAACCTAAGAAAAATAGCACTGTAGATGTATAGAATAGCTTTCCTGTTATCATGCTCTGGTACTTTTTTTTTTTTTTTTTTTTTTTTTTTTTTTTTTTTTTAATAATAAAATTTTGAGGAGTAGGCCTCCAAAGTTGATGTGTTTTATTATGTATTCCCCTGGAATTGCCAAGAGTCACACTAAGTGACTGTTAATCCTTGCTGAATTTAGCCAATCAAAAATTAATATCTAAATGGATTGAGTGAGCCTTAATCCATTTTTGTTAATATCTCAATAAATATTCAATCAATATTTGATAACATATGCTTGTTTGAATCACAGTATATGTTGTTTCAAAGATTTCTATGCAGCCATTCTTAAGTTACAAATAAAACATATAATTAAATATTTTAGAGTGTAATAAACTCAACACTAAACAATCAAACTCATTTGATTTCATTATAAGCTAAATTATATTGGGGAGCAACTAAATGTTATACTCAAGAGAACTGTGAGTACTCTTGGAAGAGATTGAAGGATATTGTTCCAATAGCACTAGCTTCAGTAGACCTGATAACTATTCAAAAGTTTTCAAGAAGAGCTAAATAATATATAAGTGCATACAGACTTGGCCTCACATATAAAGCTGTTGAATTTGCTATAAGGAAGTACAAGTCTCACAGAAGGATTTCTCTTGTAATTGCAGTTAGTTTTGATAATGATAAATAGACTTTGCTAAAATATTTTGAATAAATAATATATTTTGTGCAAATCCAAGTGACTAAGTGACTGTTAAATATTTATAAGCGCTGTGCACCATATATATATCGGACGGTGCGTGCGAGCGTGACTTGCTTTAAAGCCCCCCTCTCGTCTCTCGTCCCTTGTTCCCCTCGAGTTCTCCCCTGCCTTCGGTATCGTCATGTCTGGAGCACTGTCTCTTCCCCTACGCCCCGACTTTGGCCGCAACGGCCAGGCCACCGAGGTTAAAGCCAACTACTTTGAGATCACCACGGTATTTACGTCTACTCTGCTCGTCTACTCTGCTCGTCTACTCTGCTCGTCGTCTACTCTGCCTCCCCCCCGTTCTCTGTCGCCGACTGTTCGAACCTCGCTGGAAAATTTCCAATCTATTCCTCCTAGTTCCCCTCCGGCCTCATTTTTCAGTACGATGTCAAAATCCTTCCTGAGGAACTGCCACCCGCCAAGAACAGACTCATTTTCCAGCAGTACGCCGTGCTCACAAAGAACAACTCGATCGTATACGATGGGCGAGCGATCGCGTTCTCCATCCAGCAGGTGGCGGATGATAAACTGTCCATTCAAGTAAGCATGGGTGTGGTTAGCTTGTCAAAAAAAAAAAAAAAAAAATCAACCCCAAACACGGCTTCAATCTCTCGTACTGTCACGGATTGTCTTCTCAAACTACTTCATGTCACGCTCATAATTGATATTGACAACCTTGTCATTTTTTTTTTCCACCTTGAACTTTTCGTTTTTTTTTCGACCTTGTCATTTTTCTACCTTGGCATTTTTCCACCTTCAACAAATTTATTCTATCCTATTCCGTGCTTGGCCTTATTTGAGTACTCTTCATCCATGTTTCACTCCCCCAAATCGAACAGGAAATGCAGCTCACCCCCTCTTCGCGCGGCCATCAATCCAAAAAGTCTCGCACCACTACCCCGCCGGGCTACACGGTCAAGCTACGCCTTACCGACACCATTGACACGGACCATTTACGCAAGTTTCTGAAGCTCCGCGCGGCATATTCGACGAATGCGGAGAGGGCTATTAGCGCCATGGTGCGTTCACTCGTTATATCCTTTTGTCTTTTATTTGATCCCCCCAGAGCTCATTCGTGCATTGGCCTACTAGGACGTTCTTATCCGCCATGAGCCCTCCATGTTGTACTCGACTGTTGGTCGTTCCTTCTACCTCCCCAAAAACGCGTGGAGGCTTTCAGGCGGCCTAGAGGCATGGCCTGGCGTGTTCCAGAGCGTCAAGTCCGGCGGAGCTGTGGACAAGAGTGGTCAGCCCGCTGGTAGGTTTCGAGCAAACTTGAATTAGTTACGACGCCCGCAAGGACGATATAGCTGTGTCGATTCACTTGTCCTTACGCCTTGTCCTCCTATAGGCCGCCTCTTTATCAACGTCGATACGACTTCAACGGTATACTTCAAAGGCGACAATCTTATCGAGCTGACATGCGAGATTTTGGGCAAGCGCCGGGACGACCTTCGTTACGGGCTAAAGGATCACGAGATCAGTATCATTGAAAAGGTATGATTCCCCTAATTCACATTGTTTTTTTTTTTTTTTTTTTTTTTTTTTTTTTTTTTCTTCCAATGGATTGATCAAACATGGATTGATCAAACTACTCGGTCGCCTTTCCAAAGCTACTACTTATTCCTCTCACATCTCCGCAACCCTCACCAGGCCTTTAAGGACCTCAAAATCGAAGTGATGCATCGCGGTTCGAATAACGCGCATCCCAAGTTCAAAATCCACTACCTGGACCCTGAAACTGCGGAGCGTAAGCGATTCTTTAACGAAGAGACACAGGCAGAGATATCCATAGCTGAATACTTCCGACGCACATACAATATGCGACTCGAGTTTGGCAACACGCTGCCGCTCGTGTGCGTGCGCAGGGACACGTTTCTCCCGATGGAAGTGTGCCGAGTGATGGATGGTGGGTAGATCAGATCGATATCCTATCATATACCTTTCCATTTTTACAATTACCCCAATTTTTTAGGCCAACGTTACAAGAAGAGACTCAATCCACAGCAGACGAGCGAGATGATCAAGCGAGCATGTGCCAAACCTCGAGAGCGGATGGAAAAAATTATGAACAGCGTTAGGGACCTCGAATACCATAAAAGCCGGTATCTGGACTCGTGAGTAGGCCGGGCGCTATTGCTCCCATTCAAACAAATATAGCAGCATACATGATTTATTTTTTATTTATTTTTTTTTTTTCCCGCTGATTCTATTTGACGGTACGTTTGGTCGTTTGGTTTGCGACTCATATGTCACGTGTGCAGGTGGACGGTCAGTGTAGACACACACATGCTGGATATTGAAGGTATAGATAGGCTCTACCTTTTTCCAAAATTTTTTTATAATTTTCAAATTGTACACAAAGTACGCAATGTGTGCGGTGAGGGTTTCTATCGTGGAGGGAGCACCTTGTGTTCTATACACACAATATTTAACTCGATCATGAACATCTACCTCGAAACCTCTAGCACGCATCCTGAATCAACCAAAGCTCCAGTACCTCAAACGCACACATGTTTCCCAAGCTGGCGTGTGGAACCTTCAGAAGCAAGAGGTATCTCTATTCGCGCAGCATCTTGCAATTAACGTGAGTCGGAACAACTCTCATGACTATAGCTCTCTCTGCGATTCACTGTATCATTCCTTCAGCTCTTCCGCGGCGCCACCCTCGAGTATTGGTCCATCGTCGCCTTTGGATCCAGGCGCGAAATCGACGAGCACATGGTGCAAGGGTTTTCACGGTCGTTCTGCGAGACGTGTCATTCTCTCGGTGAGGAATGATGTGTTTTATTTATTTGTTTATTTTTATTTTGCGACATGATTATGATGGCTGAGTTTTTTTTTTTTTTTTTTTTTTTTTTTTTTTTTTTTTTTTTTTTTTTTTTTTTTTTTTTTTTTTTTTTTTTTTTTTTTTTTTTTTTTT
>RBNK01002044.1:0-12342 GCA_003990785.1 Endogone sp. FLAS-F59071 | reverse complement strand
ATTCCTGAATGGCGATCTTGATGAAGAGATCTACATGACGGTACCTGAAGGAATCGACCAATCGGAGCTGTCACCGAGAGCTGTGTATAAGCTCAATCGATCACTGTATGGACTAAAGCAATCACCTCATATGTGGAATCAGAAGATCGACAACTATCTCAGCCAATCAAATTTTACAAGACTACAATCGGATCACAGCATTTATCTAAGGAGAAGACAAGACGATCAATATCAATCGCTGATAATTATTGCCATATATGTCGATGATCTACTAATTCTGGCTGATTCGATAGAAACGATGAACAAATTCAAGGTGGAACTTAGCAATGCATTCGATATGATGGACTGTGGCGAAATTAAACATTTTTTGGGTATTCGAGTCATGCGCAATCGAAAAACACACACGATTACAATTGATCAAAGCCACTTTACCAATCAAATCATTACAAGATTTAACATGACGGACGCCAAGCCAATCAGTACACCCCTTGATCCATCCATTCAACTCAAAGCTGAAGGAGGAAAATCCGCAGACCAAAGTCTATTCAGACAAATGATCGGCAGCATAATGTATCTGATGATCGGGACGAGACCTGATCTAGCTGCTGCTATCAGCATCATCAGTCAATTCTTGGCCAATCCAATGCAAGAACATCACCATGCCCTCAAACGATTATTAAGATATATTAAAAGAACAGCCAATTATAAGCTGTGCCTTGGACGCGATCAGGATCTAAGACTGATCGGTTTCAGCGATGCTAACTGGGAAGAAGATATTAACATACGACGATCAACCATAGGATATATTTTCAACCTATCAGGAGGAGCTATCAGCTGGTCAAGCAAACGCCAAGCAACCGTTGCCCTATCAACAACTGAGGTAAAATATATGGCATTAGCTCATGCGACAAAAGAAGCCATTTGGCTACACACCCTATTGGATGAGCTAGGATACTTGCCGAATTGTGCAACAACCTTATTTGAAGACAACCAATCAGCAATCGCCCTCACCAAAAATCCAATTAATTATGCTCGATCAAAGCATATTGACATTCAGCACCACTTTATTCAAGAGAAAGTTGAATCAAAGGTGATAGATATCGTTTACATAGTGACAGATGAAATGATCACCGATGCATTAACCAAGCCACTTGCATGACCAAGACTTGAAACTTTGATCGCAAAAATGGGCTTACGTAACTAACATTTTTTTTAAAATTTTATGTTCTTTATCATATCATTTTTATCACTCAAGTAGTATTTTATATATAATTATTTGCAGTAAATGTACTTCATAGATGACATTTGTGATGTACAGTTGAACACTTTACTTTTATTCCTTTATTTTATCTATTTATTTTTTTATCGAGATATATCAAGCAGGGGGAGTGTTGTAATTATTAGCTTATTATATCTCTCCTATCAATGATTGATGCATCAACGATTGATCATATGTCACTCAATTGTGGCTTAGACGATCTTTGTTTGTATCGACCAATCATAATTTAGCATTAATAAATACACGCATATTGGCTTTATTAGCCAGTGCGCTCTTTACTCCAAACACACATTCGAAGATCAAATTTCAACAATAGGCAGCTACCCAGATTACTACTCGAATTTTTAATTGGCTCAGCTAAATATGAAATACAAATTGATTGGCTAAGATATAATAAAATGATATGTCAGGTTATAATATAATTGAATAGTGAAATAATATATCAAATCGAAATAGTATTTTAAGTTATAATACAATTGTAGATTTTAATAATACTAAAGATTTTAATAAAACTAAGGGTCTTAGTGTTATTAAAGGTCATATGACTGTGATCTCACATTATCAAAATATATATCATTATAAAATGTTCTGTCACAGTATATACTATAGTTCTAGTTCTAGCTTTATTTTTATTATAGCAATTTAGTTCTGCAGAACTTATAATAGTTCTGAAGAATTTTTAAAAGTTCTGGGGAACTTAACTAGAATGTAGTAGAATGCTTATAGAATGCTATAATTTTTTCTTGATAAATGCTAAAGATAGATAGTCGCTATAAGAACAGAGTATGAAGATAAGAATTTTGATTATAAGTATTATGGAATCTTCTATAAAGATTGGAATCATTAGTACTCTTATCAATATGTCAAAGATATAGTCAATGTAATCATGAACACTTAATGAACTAATAAGAAGTTACCCTTACCTCAGTATACAACTGAAAAATCAGCTGACCTCGATCTATACACTTCTTGCAACATCTCATTACCATCAGGAGAAAGCACTATCATTGATACCAGATTTGTACTGGAAATACTGGAAGGACATTTTAGAATAGTAAAACCACAGAGCTCTCTAGCTAAAGCAGAACTAACTACTGATATAGGAGTAATTGACCAAGACTATATAGGCATCATCTAAGTAATTGTTGTTAACTAAAATCATACTACTCAGATGGAGTTAGAAAAAGGAAACTGAGTTGCATAAATAATTATTCTGCCTTATACTACTATGACCCTTAAGGAAAAATACCCAAACCTTATCAGAATGACTACTAGAGAAGAAGGGGAATTTAGTTCAACTGAAATCAATACAGTATAATGGAACATTTTGTAATGACATATAATTTAATCATGTGAGATCACAGTCATATGACCTGCAATAATATTGAGACTTGCAATGTTATTGAGATCTGCAATGATATTACGGCCTAAAATAGTATTTCAATCTGATATATTATTTCACTGTCCAATTACATTATAACCTGATATATTATTCTATTATATTCTAGCCAATCAAATTGTACCTTACATTTAGCCGAGCCAATCAGAAATTCAAGTAGTAACTTGGGTAGCTGCCCATATAGCACCTTATAATTTCTTATAAATACCCCGCTTGCAATTATCAATAAAATTCAGACTGCAACAAGCTAAGGAAGCTTACAACAGACAACTCAAGGAATACTGAAGCCTTACTCAAGGAGTAAGCAACTAAGATAGTTTTGAGATTCTAACAGATACACTTTATTCAATCAATCGCATTTAAATCTTGCTAGTTAACACCTACACCGATACATACCCCTCTTAAGATACTACCGCATAACCCGCTAAGACCTCTAAAAATATATTTTCTGCACCTGCTCAACTCCGAGCATTTCACCATTAATATATTTTAGACTGTCACAATTGGTGCCAACTGGCAGGAAATCAATCGACACCTCGACTGATTTATTACCTATATTGCATAACCGAACTTGCCAAAACCCATAGTAGAAGACAAAAGCAAGAACAGCACTACCACCACCACTGCTCATATTACTACAACTACCTAGGAGAAGACCTCAAGAAGATGAAGAAACCATAGTAGACAGACAATCTACCTTTTACGGATATACTAAGGAATATGTTCGAGAATTTCTGGATGATTTGGAAAGCTACTTTGCAGCCAAAGGAACGGTCAGCACTCTGTGGATCCCTATTCTGGGCCCAACTCAGAGGACCTGCAAGAGAAGCATACCATGTGGCCCTAACAGATGTAGCAGCCACTGAACTAGGAGGATTACTCCTCACAGCCACAGCAGCAGCTGGAAATGCACCCCTCGCCACAGCATTAGCCACTGCTCATTGGGATGTTACAAGAGCCTGGTTAGAGGAGAAGTACTTCACCAAACAGAAGTGAGAATCAATCAAAGAACAGCTATTCAATATAAAGATATCAATCAACCAGTGCCCAGAAGATTGGGTTACTACCATCAATCAGTATATACAACTCTGTGGAGAAACTAGCCTGGTTGTGCAAGAAATGGTGTTTATGAATGGCTTATCTGCAGATCTCCAACACCATATCAAGAGGTTTGGTCCTTACAGAATGGAAGAGAAAGTCAGAATGGCACAGGCCTTTTGGGACACCGAAGCAGAACATTCAGCATTCCTATATGACAAGTTACCACAAGACTTACACAGGAAATTCAGCACTGGAATACCCATAGTTCAAATGGTATCTGCATCAGCCGAACTACCCGAGGAGGATACTATTAAACTGATAGTCATAGCAAAAATGAGAAAGACAATATATGAGGATGAAATGGAGAAGATTACCAAGATGTTCTCAGAGATGACAGCATACATAGCTGATCTTGAAGCTAAGGTGATCTGCCAGAATAAGCAACCAAGAGGAACCTTTGTCACCAAAGAACATAACAAGACTGAGATGAATTGCTTTCTCTGTGGAAGACGTGGTCACTTTGCCAAAGATTGCCGAACTAGAAGTTGGAAGGAAGGATGAGAGAGAGAGGAGGAAAAGAAGGCTGACCATGCTAACATAGTGCAAGAAATTGAAGAAGAAGATGAAGAATTTAGCAAAGAATATCTGGAGGCCTACCCTGTTAAAACAGTCAGCTGTATGACCATGAGGAAGACTCCCTACCTAAGGAAGAAGCTAACTCAAGAACCCGAAGTTGTCATTGAGAAGCCTAAGAAGCCAATACAAAGATAACAACTGAATGAAGATCAATAGGACAAAGCCTTCAAACAGATAATGCAACCTAGTGAGACAGTTACTTCAACCACTGGAGATAAAGAAATAACAGATCAGGAAGAAAACAAGGAAAAGAAGCCTAGGAGGGTTAGAGAATTCGAGTATGACCCATGGCAGGACATTGCTAGTCAAAAGGCCAACATTACCTTCAAACAACTCTTCCAGATTGTACCATCAACGAAGCAGAAGGTGAAAACACAGATTACAGAAACCAAACTAACCATCTGATTCGAGGAAGTCAACACTGCTGAAGAATAAGAGGAGTAGACCTACACCTCATCTGCCTATGCATAATACAACATTGGAGGAATAGTATGCTCAGTCATTATCAGCACCAGAGCAGGAGTCAGCATTATTACCAAGCATTTCCTAGATCGTCTAGGATGGGATATTGATGAACCCGCTACCTCTACCTTGGTCGTCACAAGTAGAAAAAGCAGTGTACCTTTAGGAGTACTCCAAGAAGTACCAGTCCAGTTTGGAACAGAAATAATTCCCATCAGAATGGTCATCACCGATGCACAATCCTACAATGCTGTTCTAGGCAACAGCTGGTTGAAGAAAGCCAAAGCCAGAATTGACTTGGATGCATAAAGGTTAATCTTCATCAACCATAGAAGGAAGTTCAGCATACCCCTGGATATTCAGAAAGGAGTAGTACCAAAACTCACTCAGAGACCAGAAGACGAAAGTGACACAGATGAAGAAATAACCTCTGGACAGGCACACCTCAACATGGTAGAAGAAGAAGAAGTGAATATAGTAATCTATAGTGAATATCGCCACCTGATGCCTTTGGAGAAGAACCAGTTGGTTGAGTACAACATGAGGAATACTAGATGCCCATTCTGTGAGCAATGCATCTATTATGCTGAAATGATATGCACTTGCAGTGATACGAAGTTGATACCTTACCAAGACACCTTAGAGATGCATTTGCTGAATGAGAAAAGAATCAAGAAACCAAGATTATCACAAACCCGCCAAAGGACCCCACCCTCAATGAATCGTGGATCATATAATGGAAGGAACCCCCATCCATTCACAGACAACACTGGAGAAGTATGGGACTGTTTTTAGATAAATATTGGACATATCGGCAAAGGATGTCTTTAGGGAAATCGTAACATCTACCTATAAGGATGCTATTGGGATGAAGTCAATCCCTATGACCTTTGGGAATACGAAAACTGGATCAGATATCTGGACAAACCATATGATATTAATTACCATGGAACTTGAAAGGAACATTATGACCAGGAACAAGAACAGACAATACCCAAAGAGAATAAAGATGAGGAAGTACCTGAAGAATGGAGCAGTGAAGTTTATACTACTCAGACGTCTATTGAAGTTAGAGCCTTATTCCAGGAAGATGATGAAGATGATGGACCTATACTAATCGAAGAAAGTGACTCAGACTCAGAAGAAGAAATCATTGCGCTTGAGGAAATAATTCACCCTGACAAACATATCAGCATGCACTATTGGTAGTGGAAGGACTTATGGCAGAACCTACCTCAGGACATGACTCATAAACAGTGGAAGGAACCAAATGTCTCTACCTTTGAAGAAGTATTCACGGTTTAAGAAAAGGATATAGCAACTCAAGTTAAGAAACTGACAGAAAGTGCAATCATACTAAGGAGAAAAACTGAAGGAGCTGCAGGATATGACCTATATACAGATAAAGACTACACCCTAGAACCAAAATCATCAGCCTTCGTAAAAACTGGAATCGCTATCACCTTACCACCCGGACAATGTGCGCAAGTATGGGCAAGAAGTGGACTTTATCACAACTCTGGAATAGGAGCCTTTCCCAAATTGATAGATGAAGACTACAGAGGAGAAATTGAGGTTAGACTAGTTAACCACAACCACAACCAATTCAAAATATACCAAGGAGATCGAATCGCTCAAATGGTGATCATCAAATGTAAATAGCAACCTTTGAAGGAAGTGAAAAACTTAGAAGAAACACGATGTGGAAGGAAAGGATTTGGATCGACTAGACAAACAAATGTGATAATTGAAAGATTGGATGACCAGGAGAATGCCAAGAAGCACATCTACTCCCTCAATGAAAACTTATTACCAAATCAGAAGAAGCAGTTACAAGACCAACTGAAAAAGTATGAGAATATCATCATGATTAGTTTCAAGGACCTACCAGACCAAGCCTTCTTCACTTACCATATCGATATAGGAGATGCCAAACCAATCAAACAAGCACCCTACAGATTACCAGCCAACTATTATGACTTTGTATGAAAGCACATTTAGGAGCTATTGGAGTTAGGAGTAATTATATGGTCGAAAAGTCCCTGGGCATCATCTATCAGCATAGTACCAAAGAAGGATAGACAGAGAATGGTTATTGATTATCGCAAATTGAACTCAGTCACCAAGAAGCATGCATACCCAATTCCATACTCAGAAGACTTACAAAACATGTTGAAGAAAGCACAAATCTATTCAACCTTGGACCTATGAGTAGGATATAACCAAATCGGAATGATGCCCAAAGTACAAGAAAAGTCAGCATTTGTGACACCATTCAGACAGTACAAATTTACAAGAATATCCTTTGGACTTTGCAATGCACCCGCCACCTTCCAGGCTGCAATGAACGAAATCTTCTATGATTTGATTAGACATAGAGTGATTGTGTACATCGACGATATCAACATTTATATAGAAAACTTCGCAGAATACATGGTGATCTTGAAGGAAGTATTTGAACGACTCAGAAAACACAGACTAAGGATCAAGCCAACAAAATGCTACTTTGGACAGAAGAAAATTGAATACCTTGGATTTATAATTGATGGAGGAGAAATTCGCCCAGATCCAAAGAAGACCGAAATCATCAAGGCCTTTCCAACTCCACAAGATAAGATGACCTTATGAGGATTCTTAGGACTGGTTCAGTTCTATAAAAGGTTTATCCCTGGTTACTCTGAAATTGCTGCACCCCTATACATGTTGCAAAGAAAGAGAAGAACATGGGAATGGACATCAGCCGCACAAACTGCCTTCAATCTAATCAAAGAAGCACTCACCTATGTACCAGTAATGGCAAGACCGGATCTTACAAAAGTATTCAAGTTGTATACAGACGCATCGTCATTTGGACTTGGAGCAATTCTGGTACAAGATGACAAAGATGGAGAGCATGTGATTGCTTACGCAGGATGAGCTACTCATGGAGCAGAACCTTCCTATGGAGCCACCCAACTGGAATGCGTAGCAGTCGTTTGGGCCATATAACACTTCCACCACTTCCTGATTGGAAAACAGTTCACCCTGATAACAGACCACTCAGCCCTCAAATGGCTTTGGAACAAACCAAATCTAACAGGAATGTATGCACAATGGCTAGCTATACTGCAGAAATACAACTTCACAATGCAATACAGAAAAGGATGGAATCATCAGAATGTGGACACCCTCTCATGCCTACCCCAATTTATCTGAGATCGACACCCTGAACCAAAAAGAATATACCTACCCAATGGATACTAAACTCTATAACGGATATTTGGATTACCTCAGTAACCTAATCTTTACTGGGATGACGAACGAAAATGATCAATAGCTTATACGGACAATGGCACTTAACTATTTTATCAAGAATATTATACTTTACCGATGATACAGAGGACAGACATGACTTGTAGTTCCTGAACACAAAAGGCAGATGGTACTTCAAGCCTCTCATGATCATCAGCTGGCAGAACACATGGGTGTAGATAACATATATCAATGATTATCAGAAAAATATTATTAGAAGAACATGTATGAAGATATTAAAGAATATATCAAAAGATGCAACACTTGCCAGAAGAGGCGCCGAGGAAAGGAAGTCGAGACCTTACAACCGATTGTACCTGGAGGACCCTTCAAACATATTGGAATAGACATTGTTGGACCGCTACCAAGAACACTTAGAGGAAATCGATACATCGTAGTAGTAGTAGATTACCTGACCAAGTACCTCGAAGCAAGAGCATTGCCCCTTGCAGATGCCCTTAACATTGCACCCTTTATCTATGAAGATATTATCTGCCGCCATGGAATACCCTATGAAATAACCTCTGATCAAAAAACCGAATTTGTTAATGAATTCATGCAGATATTGATGCAACACTTCGGGATCCACCAGATAAAGACTACTGCCTACCACCCCCAAGGAAATAGACTTACTGAACGGATGAATCAAACTATCAAAAATATGATTGCTAAAGTAGTACAATCACAAGGAGAAGATTGGGACTTGTACCTACCTTCTACCTTATTTGCACTATGAACAATGAAACAAGAAACAACAAAGTTCACCCCTTTTGAGCTCGCTTATGAAAGGAAAGCTCATCAGCTGGTAGACCAAGTAATGACTACTCCAAAACTCAGCCACACCTCCTGGGAAACGCAAATCGAGCATCATGTAACAAAGGAAATTCAAGAATTACATAACATCCAAAACAAGGCAAGAGAATTTATTGCCATTGCACAAGATCATCAAAAGAAGAATTATGATAAGAAACACAAGGAAACCGAAAAATTGAAGATTGGTGACCAAGTCTTACTATACCGAAACATAGTAGAATCTTTGTGGTTAGCAAAATTGGACCCAAAGTGGGAAGGACTATACTACATCGCAAGTATAAAAGGAACTATGTATCAGTTATGAAAAATAACAGGAACAATCTTACCTTATACTGTCCACTGAAACCGCCTCAAGAAATATCATGCCTCAATGGAACAACTTTCATAAAGTCCGAGTCAGCCTGATCGAGGCATACCAACATATAGAACCCCTAGAAGACCTTGAGGAGATAGAAGGATCAACCTTACAAAAGACCCGATCGATTATATGTAATATACAAAGAAGACAACACTTGGCACAAATTGACGAATGGAAAGAATACTACCGAATCGCGCAACTTTAGGAAGAAGAAGTCAAACATATTTGGAACCGGAAGGATAGAGAAATCTGCCAGCAAGCTCTCAGAGGAGCACTCCCTGCCTATGCTGCAAAAATGGCTGATCGGATTTATTAACTATTCAAGCACAAACCTAGTGCTCTGAACCACTTTCGGTGCAGCCTATTCCAAATACATCAACTTACACAAAATAACCTAAAAGAACTAGAGGAGGAGGTAAAGCAGTTACAAAGAGATTTCTCTGAGTTAGAACTATACCTTGAAGTCTAACTTATAGAAAGGAAGGAGATATGACAGAACATTTTGTAACAATATATAATTTAATCATATGAGATCACAGTCATGTGACCTGCAATAACATTGAGACTTGCAATGTTATTGAGATCCGCAATGATATTACAACCTAAAATAGTATTTCGATCTGATATATTATTTTGCCATCCAATTATATTATAACCTGATATATTATTTTATTATATTCTAGCTAATCAAATTGTATCTTACATTTAGCCGAGCTAATCAGAAATTCGAGTAGTAACCTGGGTAGCTGCCCATATAGCAACTTGTAATTTCTTATAAATACCCTGCTCACAATTATCAATAAAATTCAGACTGCAACAAGCTAAGGAAGCTTACAACAGACAACCCAAGGGATACTGAAGCCTTACTCAAGGAGTAAACAATTAAGATAGTTTCGAGATTTTAACAGATACACTTTATTCAATCAATCGCATTTAAATCTTGCTAGTTAACACCTATATTGACATATACCCCTCTTAAGACACAACTGTATAACCTGCTAAGACCCCTAAAAATATATTTTCTATACCTGCTCAACTCCAAGCATTTTGCAGTTAATATATTTTAGACTATCACAATATTGTAACGGAACATTTTGTGACAACATATAATTTGATCATATGAGATCACAGTCATGTGACCCATAATAACACTGAGACTCGAAGTGTTATTGAGATCTGAAGTGTTATTGAGATCCGCAATCACATTATAACCTAAAATAGTATTTTGATCTGATATATTATTTCATCACCCAATTATATTATAACCTGATATATTATTTTATTATATCTTAGCCAATCAGAAATTCAAGTAGTAACCTGGGTAGCTGCCCATATAGCACCTTGTAATTTCTTATAAATACCCTGCTTGCAAGTATCAATAAAATTCAGACTGCAACAAGCTAAGAAAGCTTCTTACAGACAACCCGAGAGATAATTCTGCAAAGTCTAAATAGACTTTGCAGAAGAAGCCTTAGTCTAGGACTAAGCAATAGTTAGAGAGAGCCAAGGGACTCAAAATAAGAGAAGTTTATTATTCACAACAAAGCTTATTACATTCACTATTTAATACACTTTCCTACCAGTCCACCACCCTTCAAGCCGCTACCACATAATCTGCTAAGACCTCTAAGATATGCTATAGTAAATATTTTTACTGTTAGAATATTTTAGTCCATCACAATATGTAGGGGATCAGAGAATATATAAGGTAAGATGTAGGGGAATAATACTTAAAATTCAAAGAGTTATGTCTTATAAGGCGCAAAGGATGGTAAGTTCTTGGATATATTTCAATAATCAAATTAATCTGTTAATATCTAAAAGCAATGTATCTCAATATATCTCGGCTTGAAGATCACTAAGTAAATACTTTCTTCACTAGTTTTATTTAGATCTTAGACTTTGTATTTGGGCTCAAGCTTAGGCAAAGATTTATTAAATAAAAATAGAGAGAGTATTTATACAAAGCTTGTAGGATAATACTGAATATAATAGTATATCAAAAATTGCCAAGGAATTGCAGATCAAGATCTTTATAAACAAATAGAACTATAATTTCCGAAATTGGGGTGAAATCATTGATTTTAGTAGTGTTACTGACTTCAGTGAGATTGCTGACTTTAGTGAGGTCACTGACATCAGATGGTATAAAAGTGGTGATTTTAGTAAAATTATTGATTTCACTGTCATCCTTATAAAAGTTAGAAGACATGACAACAGTATAAATCATTTATAGCACAGCAACATCCTCAGGGCTTTTGGGGGTTTTAGAAGCATTATTTTCAGGAGCTAGGGGTAAATTGTTGTAAGCTTGGAGAACAACTCATAAGTTTACTGCAGTGTTATTGAATTCAAAGGGTTCAAATATCAGATTGTTAGAGACTATAGCATTAAAATTAAGGGCTATGATTTCCAAATCATTGAGATCATTAGGTTCAAAAACCTCGAAATTATTGAATACATTAGCTTTGCTGAATACGGATTTTTTGTTGTTGGCAGCATCATCCTCAGAAGATGAGGAGTCCTTCTCTTTTGGGTTGAAGTCCTCCAAAAGGGTGTTGAGGACTTCTAGGTACTAGCTGATTGTTATTTAGCTCTAGTACTTAAAGCTTAGTCTTCCCAAATACAGTATTACTATTAGCTAGTACTTGAAGACCTGATATATTCTTATTTCGAGTTTCTTTTAATTCCTAGTAAGGCTGAGGCTGTGGGTAGCCTGGTTTTCATCTAATTCTTTATCTATAGTAGTGTTCAAAGTATATCCTAAGTAGTAGTAGAACTTAAAATAGAATACATTTTATATTCAGGAGAAGTACTCTATATTATTGAGTATAATGTCTACTATATCCCAGAGATCTTCTATATAATCAACTTCAATAGAAGCCCATAGTTCTATATCTTAATGTAGAAGTACTTGCTGAATCATATTAGTTATGTCAGATATATTTAGAGGAAGTAGTTGGGTCCTTCTAGTAGTGTTTTCTCTAGTGTAAGGTTCTAGTCTCTCATTGGTGGAATTTCTTATAGGTGACATTGTCTTGATGTAAGATATTTGATAGTGGT
>RBNK01002043.1:0-12351 GCA_003990785.1 Endogone sp. FLAS-F59071 | reverse complement strand
GTGATGTACAGTTGAACACTTTACTTTTATTCTTTTATTTTTATTTATTTATTTTTATCGAGATATATCAAGCAGGGGGAGTGTTGTAATTACTAGCTTATTATATCTCTCCTATCAATGATCGATGTATCAACGATCGATCATACATCACTCAATTGTGGCTTAGACGATCTTTGTTTGTATCGACCAATCATAATTTAGCATTAATAAATACACGCATATTGGCTTCATTAGCCAGTGTGCTCTTTACTCCAAACACACACATTTGAAGATCAAATTTCAACAGAAAGAATTTAATATCCCTACCTTCAAAGAAGTATTTATAGTTGAAGAGAAAGAAACAGCAACTTGAGTTAAGAAACTGATAAAAACTACAATTATACCAAAGAGAAAAACTGAAGAAGCTATAGACTATGACCTATATACAGATGAAAATTGCACCCTAGAACCAAAGTCATTAACCTTTATAAAACTGGAATCACTATCACCTTACTATCTGAACAATGCAGGCAAGTATGGGCAAAAAGTGAACTCTACTACAATTCTTGGATAGGAGTCTTCTCTGGACTGATAGACAAAAACTACAGAGGAGAAATTGAAGTTGAATTAGTCAATTACAACTACAGTCAATTTGAAGTATATCAAGGAGACTGAATCACTCAAATGGTGATTGTTAGATATGAACAGCAGCTATTGAAAGAAGTGAAAGACTTAGAAGAAACACAATGTGGAAAGAAAGGATTTAGATCTACTAGACAAGCTAATATGATAATAGAGAGATTAAATAACTAGAAAAATGCCAAGAAGTATATCTACTCCCTTAATGAGAACCTGTTACCAAACCAGAAAAAGCAGCTACAAGATCTACTGAAGGAGTATGAAGATATCATCATAATCAGCTTCAAGGATCTACTGGACTAAGCCTTCTTCACTCATCACATCAATATAGGAGATGCCAAACCAATCAAGTAAGCACCCTACAGATTGCTAGCCAACTACTATAACTTTGTATATAAGCATATTCAAGAACTATTAGAGTCAAGAGTAATTATATGATCAAAGAGCCCTGAGTATTACCTATCAGTATAATACTAAAGAAGGATGGATAGAGAATGATTATTGACTACCACAAGCTGAACACAGTCACCAAGAAGCATATATACCCAATTCCACACTCAGAAGACTTACAGAACATATTAAAGAAAGTGCAAATCTACTTAATCTTTGACCTATGGACAGGATACAACCAGATCAGAATGACATCTAAAGCACAGGAGAGATCAGCATTTGTTATACTATTTAGATAGTATGAATTTATAAGAATGTCCTTTGGACTTTGCAATGCACCTACTATCTTTCAAGCTATAATAAATGAGATTTTCTATAACCTAATTGGATATGAAGTGATTGTATACATTGATGATATTAACATCTATGCTGAGATCTTTGCAGAATATATAGTAACTCTAAAAGAAGTATTTAAAAAGCTTAGAAAATATGGATTAAAGATCAAGCTAATAAAATGCCACTTTGAACAAAAGAAGATTGAATACCTTAGATTTATAATTAATAAAGGAGAAATCCATCCAGATCCAAAGAAGACTGAAATTGTTAAAGCCTTTCCAATTCTACAAGATAAGATAACTTTACAAGGACTTTTAGAACTAGTCCAGTTCTATAAAAGGTTTATCTCTAGATACTCTGAAATTGCTGCACCCTTGCATATGTTACAAAGAAAAAGAAGAGTATAGGAATAGATACCAGCTATATAAACTGCCTTTAGTCTAATCAAGGAAGCACTTACCTATATATCAGTAATGGTAAGGCTAGATCTTATAAAGATGTTCAAGTTATATATAGATGCATCATCATTTGGACTTGGAGCAATTTTGGTGCAAGATGATAAAGATGAAGAATATATGATTGCTTATGCAGGATGAGCTACCCATTGAGTGGAATCTTTCTATGAAGTCACCTAGTTAGAATGTATAGTAGTAGTTTGGGCAGTACAACACTTTTACTACTTCTTGATCGGAAAGCAGTTCACCTTGATAACAGACCACTCAGCTCTCAAATGGCTTTAGAATAAACCAAACCTAATAGGAATGTATGTACAATGGTTAGTAATACTGCAGGAATATGATTTTACAATATAATATAAAAAAGGATAGAATCATCAAAATGTAGATACTCTCTCATACCTATCTCAATTTATCTGAGATCAACACTCTGAACTAAAAACCCAATGAATATTAAACTTTACAATAGATATTTGGATTATCTCAATAACCTAACCTTTACTAGAATGATGAATAAAAATGATCAACAGCTTATATGGACAATGGTACTCAACTATTTTATTGGAGACAATATACTTTACTAATAATATAGAGAACAGACACAACTTGTAGTTCCTGAATATAAAAAGCAGATGGTAATTCAGACTTCCCACAATCATTAGCTTGCAGGACACATGGGCATAGATAACACATATCAGTGATTATCAGAAAAATATTATTAGAAAAACATATATAAAGATATTAGAGAATATATTAGGAGATGCAACACTTGCCAAAAGAGGTACCAAGAAAAGGAAGTTGAGATCTTACAATCAATTATATCTGGAGGACCCTTCAAACATATTGGAATAGATATTGTTGGACTACTACCAAGAATACTTAGAGGAAACTGATATATTGTAGTAGCAGTAGATTATATAACTAAGTACTCTAAAGCAAGAGCCTTGCCCTTTGCAGATACCCTTAACATTACACCTTTTATCTACAAAAATATTATCTACTGCTACAGGATACTCTATAAAATGACCTCCGATCAGAGAACCAAATTTATTAATAAATTTATATAGATATTGATGTAATATTTCAAAATCTGCTAGATAAAGACTACTGCCTACTATCTCTAAGGAAATGGACTTACTGAATAGATGAATCAAACCATCAAGAATATGATTGCTAAAGTAGTACAATCACAAAGAGGAGATTGGGACTTGTACTTACCTTCTATCTTATTTGTACTAAAGATAATGAAATAGGAGATAACAAAGTTCACCCCTTTTGAGCTTGCTTATAGAAGAAAAGCTCATTAGCTAGTAGACCAAGTGATAACTACTCCAGAACTCAGCCACACCCTCTGGAAAGTACAAACAAAACATTATATGACAAAGAAAATTCAAGAATTATATAATATTCAAAACAAGGCAAGAGAATTCATCGCTATTGCACAAGATTGCCAAAAGAAGAATTACAACAAGAAATATAAAGAGACTGAAAGCTAAAGATCAGTGATCAAGTCTTACTATACCAGAATATAGTAAAATTGTCATAGTCAGCAAAATTGGACCTAAAATAGGAAGAACTATACTACATCACAAGTATAAAAGGAACAATATATCAGTTACAAAAAATGACAAAAATGATTCTACTCTACACTGTTTACTGAAACTGTCTCAAAAAATACCATGCTCTACTAGAACAACTTTCATAAAGTCCAAGTCAGCCTAATTGAGGTGTACTGACATATAGAACCTTTGGAAGACTTCGAGAAAATGAAGGGATTGACCCTGCAGAAGACCTAATCAATTATATGCAATATTCAAAGAAGACAGTACTTAGTGCAAATCAATGAATAGAAGGAGTACTATCAAATTATATAACTTTAGGAAGAAGAAGTTAAACATATCTAGAACTGAAAAGATAGAGAAATCTGCCAACAAGCTCTCAAAGAAGTACTCTCTACCTATGCTTCAAGAATAGCCAAACAAATCTATCAGCTATTCAAGTATAAGCTCAGTACTTTGAACCATTTCCAGTATAGTATATTCCAACTACATCAACTTACACAGAACAACATAAAAGAACTAGAGGAGAAGGTAAAACAATTATAGAAAGATTTCTCCAAGTTAGAATTATACCTTGAAGTTTAACTTAGAGAAAGGAAAGAGATGTGATGGAACATTTAGTAATAATACTAATTTTGATCACAGTCACCTGACCTTTAGTATTATTAAGACTCTTAGTATTATTAAGAGTCTTAGTGTTATTAAGATCTATTATATCACTATAATCTAAAATAGTATTTCAACCTAATATATTATTTTGCTACCTAATCATATTGTAACTTGATATAGTATTTTATTTTACCTTAGCTAATCAATTTATACTAGGAGTTTTGGGTAGCTATCTGTATAGCATTTCCTTCAATTTGTATAAATACCTCTCTTGCAATTATCAGTAAAATTTGAACTGCAATAAGTTAAGAAAGCTTACAATAGATAACTCAAGAGATAAAAGCCTTACTCAAAGAGTAAGCAATTGGAATAGTTTTTGAGACTCTTACAGATATACTTTTATTTAATTGATCATACCTAATTCTTACCAGTTAACACTTATACAAATACATAACCCCTCCTTCAAAGATACTATCATATAAACCACTAAGACTCTTGAAATGTATTTTCTATACTTGTTCAATTCTAAGTATTTTACTATTAATATATTTTAGTCTATTATAATAGAGATGGTTATAAAGATGAGAGTAGCTAGTTATAAGATTATCTAATATATATTTTTTATTTAATTTTATATTATTAGATAATAGATAGTTATAAACTGATAACAATAATTAGATATTCTATTAATATTACATATTTTGATAATATTATTAAAGAGCTTAATTATAAGGAATATAAAATTCAAAGTGGATGGACTAGAATATATCAGTGTGAAAAAGATCAACAACAATTTTCTTTCAATATTTCTATTGAAGAACAGCCAGTATTTACAGTTCAGAATCTTATAACATTTGAATTATTCAAAAGCAAAACACCATCAGAATCATAGACTTTAGCTCTTAATGAAAATATTAGTAGCCCTAAGCTATATGAACTTAATACAGATTTTTACAATATATTTGTAAAATGCAATATTTGCCAAAGTCAACCTATATCACTAAAATAGCTATATTGTAAGGGGGTTACTCTAGAACTATCTATGAGGAAGCATCTGATGATACTAATCCATGTTGGACTTAGGAATCTCCAAGTATATTACAAGGTTTCTAAGGTATCAAAAGTACTTTGTTTCTTTATAAGATTATTTAATTGTAATTTCAAACTTATAGTCTTTAGTACTCTTAATATGTATAAAAGGGAGGTTGAGATCTTTAGCTCTCAAAGAGATCTTGAGTGTACACTGCTATTGAACTGAAGTTTATTGAATAAAGAATTTGAGGAGTATTTATACAAAATTCTCAAGGTGCTATATGGGTAGCTGCCTAGATTACTACTCAGAATATTATTGATTATACTATTATAATTGATTTAGAAATTCCATTCATCATTGAATAAAATGTTAACAATGTTGATAGTATCAACAGTGTTGTTAATTTTAGCAGTGTGGATGGTATCCACAGTATTGATAATTTTAGCAGTGTGGATGGTATTTACAGTGTTGATAATTTTGGCAGTATAGATGGTATCTACAGTGTTGATAATTTCGGCAGTGTGGATTTCTTCTATATCTGATTTAGATAAGGAAGTATTAGTTTCCTCTTCAAGGCAGTTGTTGTCTACTAGATAATTTCCTAAGAGGTGAAGTAACAATATTTCTTCTTCTACATTTTATAAGTTTTCCCATTAATGTGAACTTAGATTGCCAAGGTATTTCAATATAGACAGCCAATGTTGGAATATATTGAAAGTCCTTTTGGCTATATGTCTTTCTCAAGAGTTTAATCCTAGATATTCAGCAGATTCTCATTCTATTAGTTCTTAATGGTTTTCTTACCTTAGTTGTAAGACATATCCCATTTGATAGTAGCTTCTGAATTGTCTAGCAGTATTGTTAAGTTGGTAGATACTGATATTTCTTTTTGTGAATTTCACCATGTTGATAATATTCTCTTAAATTACTCTAGTATATACGTAATTGTAGTGGTTTATTGTATTGGTTAATAATTGCATTCTCTACTATGTTCTTGATCTGTTTATAGTTTAGTTGAAGTGGAGTTGAGCATCTGGTAGTATTTCTTTATTGCAGTTAAGTAAGATAAGATTCTTGAATCCTCTGGGTTTGGTGGTTAATAGCAGGTATAATTGTTTCATTATGTTTTTGTAAGTGTTTTGTCAAGGCCTTTTTATATATCACTCTTACAACTCTTCCCTTCTTAAGAAAATAGCATCTACACTATTTCTGTAAGGACTTGTAATAATTTTCAAGTACTTTATCTGTATTTGTTAGATTGCTAAGCAGTTCCTATATTGAATCATATAGGGGATATCCTTTCCACTTAATTAGGTATTGCAATGTTGATCTGTTGTCTTGTTTAGTAATCTGTTGATCTAAGATTTCTTCTACTTCGAATTCTTCTATATTATTAACCAAAATTGGTACAAGTGGTATAACTTGTTAATTCAGAAATAGATCATCATTATTTGGTATATAATGTTTCAGTAAGAATATATAAAATACAAGGTAGATCCTTATTATTAATAGTAACTCTAATTTATAAGCAATAGCTGATATTTTTATAATAATCTTGAATGGTCTGAAAAACTTATTCTATAGTTTCTTTGAAGGCTGATTAGATAATTATCACAATGTAATATATCTTAAGGACAATAAGACCATTTCATCTATATTAAATAATTTTTTATACCTTTTTTCATTTGTATATCTTGTTTGTTGTAGTTGTACTTTATAAATTGCATCTTGTGCCTTAGTCAGTAGGTTAGTCATCTATATAGTGAAGTCATTGATAGCTTATATTATTGATTCAATCTTTTCTAGTAAAAGAGTTGCTAGTGTCAGTGGATAATAGCTATAGTTCAGAAAAAATGGTGATAGTTTTGTTAACTTTTGCTGTGCATTGTTGTATGCAAATTTGGTGATAGTTAAGTGTTCATCTCAGTCATTCTATTGATAGTTAACATAAGTTCTAAGCATTTGTTCTAATATCTAGTTTATATATTCTATTTATCTATCAGTCTGTAAGTGAAATATAGTTAATAGTACTATTTTTGTTCTAAGTATTTTAAATAGTGATTGCCAAAAATTTCTTGTAAATTTTGGATCTCAGTTATAGATAATAATTCATAATAGTCTATGTAGGTGAAAAATATTGTTGAAAAATATTTTTGCTATATTAGGTACAGTATTGGTTATTTTACTTGTAACAAAGTGTATTTGTTTGCTGAGTCAATTAATGAAGATGGTTATTGTATCTTTTCTAGATGTTGTTTTCAGTAGTTGGACAATGAAATCTATACTAATTTGTTTCCATTTCTCAGCAGGTATAGGTAGTGGTTATAATAATCCAATAGGTGATTGTCTAAGTATTTTATTATATTAATAAGTGTTATAAGAAGCTATAAAGCTCTTGGTGCTTGTAAATATTTTTGGCCAGTAAAAGTTTCTGGTAAGTGCTTCATAAGTCTTGTTAAATCCAAAGTATTCTGCTAAGGG
This sequence comes from Endogone sp. FLAS-F59071, assembly GCA_003990785.1. Classification (NCBI taxonomy): domain Eukaryota; kingdom Fungi; phylum Mucoromycota; class Endogonomycetes; order Endogonales; family Endogonaceae; genus Endogone; species Endogone sp. FLAS-F59071. The sequence continues at coordinate 4,870 of RBNK01002043.1, read as the reverse complement.
TACGTTGTGATGTTCTTGGAGAATCTTGATATGAAGGTTCAGTAATATAAAGAGTCAATCTTCATAGTAAAAATTGTTGTTTCAAATCTTGAATTTATTTGTAGTATCTAGGTTGGTATTAAGTTTATCTATAATTTTTTTTGTATTTTTTTATCTACTTGAACTTCTTCTTGAATTTCTTATATCCAATTGTCTGTGATTTTGATGATAGCTTTGATTTGTTCTTTCTTTTGTTGTTATTAAGATAATATATCTGCTATAATATTAAGTTTACTAGATTTGTAAATTATTTTAAAGTAATAGTTGTTGAGGTAGTCCATCCATTATGCTTGTCGAGTGGAGAGAGTTAGCTGTTTGTTCAGATATTTGAGTGATTTATGATTAGTATAGATCAAGAATTTATTGCTTATTAGATAGTATCTTTAAGCTTATGTTGTATTAATTATTATAAGTAGTTCTTTTTTATGAATAGAGTAATTTTTTTCTGCAGAGGATATTTTTCTTGAGTAGTAGGCAATAGGTTGATCTTCTTATGAGAGTACAGCTCCAATTGCATAATCTAAGGTATTGGCTGTTACTATAAATTGTAGATTCTAGTCTGGACTTCTAAGAATAGGTGCAGTTGTTAACTTTTTCTTTAAGGTTTTAAAGACTATGTTATAGTTTTTGTTTCATTTTTGATTAACATTTGTACCTGTAACTGTTAGATTATATAGGCATGCTACAATTCCTGTATAATTCTTAATAAATTTTTAGTAATATCTTGCTAATCTTAAGAAGGATTGTATTTCCTTGATTGTTGTTAATTTCTTCTATTTCTTGATTACCTTGATTTTTACAAAGTCAATTAAAATTCCTTGTTCATTGATTTGGTATCCAAGGTATATAACTTCTTTTTGTAAAAAATTATACTTGCTGAGTTTTATATATAGCTAATATTTCCTTAATATTTTGAGTATTTGGCAGAGATGTTGTAAGTGTTCTTCTTTAATCTTGCTATAGATTAGTGTATCGTTAATGTAGATAACTACAAATTTATCGAGTAGTGATCTGAATATATCATTCATTAGTCCTTGGAATGTCGCAGGTGCATTTGTCAGTCCAAAAGGCATGACTTTGAATTTGTAATATCCATATTGAGTTCTGAATACTGTTTTTGGAATATCTTCTTCTGCAATGCAAATTTGGTGGTATCCTGATCATAAGTTGATAACTGAGAATATGATTGCTCCTTTGAGTCTGTCAAATAACTTTATAATATTCAGTAATAGATATAAACGCTCAGAAAATGAGGTTGTAAGGTTAAAATAAACAAATTCCAAGCCACAAATTTGCGATTTTCATTTTTTTTTTTAAAAAAAATAAATGTTATTATAAAAAAAGATGAAAATCAAAAATCTCTCTGTTATGTTATAGTTAGGTAGGTCCTCTATTGGTATATAGTTTTATTTTTAATTATTAATGCCATTCCATAGGAATAGAAGCCGTTCGATTATAGACAAGGTGCACTATAGGATAAATGGAACACTCTTCGAAAGAAGAACGTCACGTGCGGCGAAAATAGCCACAATGACAAGGTTATAGTGAAATAATAATCACCCCGCAACTAGCACGCTTGCTTATGCCATGCAACGAGAAGGAGTCATCATCTTATTGAGCATTGCAATGAGCATGATCAATAGCTTTACGAGCAACAAGACTAACGAAGTACATATGACATACGGCTCGGAGACAATATGAAGTGAAGAAACAAATAGACTACTCGAGTTGAAGGGTAGAATAAAAGAAGGAAAGACTATATAAGAGGAAGTGGGCCGTTTTATTACTGTATCATTATTTCCGCGAAGATGCTTTTCTTGCAACTCAGGCGTGTGTGATTGACATATTCAATTTTTTTATTTTTATTTTTAATTTACATATTCCACTTTAGTGTTGCGTGGTTAAGGATTGATGGGTGAACGAGTAATCAGAGCCGTCTCCAATGCATCCATCTCCACCGTCTAGAGTTCGCCAAATATTTCAAGTGACGGTGATAAAGGATGATCCTGAATCTTGCTAAAGTTGCAGTTAGACTTTCGATTCTTGCACCGCTCGCAAAGTGGACCTCCCGTGCATTTCTGCTTGCTCCTGCGGCACTGATCGCAAGCGTGGTTGACACGTCGCCTGGTTTGTCTCGGCTTTTTGTGCAGCCGCTCCACTGTGAATGTTTGAGAGATCTTCCAATCATCATACACCCACTTGAGAGTGTGTTCGCTGCTCGAAATAGAGTAGGGACGATGATCTGAAAAAGGTCGGAATGCAGACGTGCCTTGGGGTACCAATGGTGGCAATATCCTCACGCTTGAAGGGGATGATTGAAGGTTGTCAGTTCTAACGGTCCGCGATGGCATGGTTGGAGTTTGGTCTGAGAAGTCGATATCCGTAAAGGCAGATAAATCATATAAGGCAATCAGCTGATCATGACTGGATTGGACTTGGCATTCCGTGGTTTGGTGGTGTAAACTAGAGTCGAGAAAACTGTAAAATAAATAAATAAATAAATAAAATGAAGGGCTAATTTGCGTGTTTGTGGATATTAGCATACTAACTTTATCACCGACGCCATCTCTTGGTCCTCAACATCGTTGGTAGGAATATTGGCGCGGCTAGAAAAAAAAAAAATAGGAGGAAATAGCGGTCGTTGTGGCTTTGTGCTCAAAGATTCTGCGTCCCCGCAACCCTTCAATCATTGGAGTGGACAGTGTCCAAAATACGCACGTTGAGTACAATTCCATCCCGAGGTCATCAAAACAATTGAGCATGGTATCATTGCTTCCCGGAAAAGTCGTAATGGGCAGGCTGTTACAAGATGTATGAAGTTTTTAACTTGGTACGGAATAAGGTTATTAGTGTAGGTGAACACATACCTCATATCCAAACCGAGAGACTCTATATCCAGGAGAAACTTTGCAACGTCGAAGATGTTGTCCATGTAAAGTATGCTCGTGTATTGGAATTGTGTTGGCCTTTGACAATTTCGTGTTGACCAGAAGCCTAAGCGATAGAAATTCCGAACCGATAAATATTCTTGGGTTTTTATAAGGAAGAGATATCACATAGTTCGTTGGATCAGTCAGGAACGGGCGATGTCGCCAGGTCGCTTCGGGAACCGTCAGTATTCTGATTGGACGCAAAGGACGTTGCTGCCACCTCCGACTGAACTTTGGATTCCGACAGCTTGGCTCGTATAAGCCATTTTGGTTAGCCAAAGACGAAAGTGGCGCAGTAGGCAAAATAAAATAACACAGAGATTGTAAATAAGTAATCTGGTATATATATATTCTTATATTAAGATATCTGCATGCTGGCTTAGTGTAGCGGTTATCACGTGTCCTTTACACGGACAATGTCGCAGGTTCGAACCCTGCAGCTAGCATAAAATTTTTAATTTTTTTTTTCGTCAAATAAATAAATAAAAAATACCACACTTATTTTATTTTTTTTGTATACAATAAATTATTTTAAAGTTTTATTCTTTGCCCTCCGACTTTACGCCTATTGTAGTTCCGGAATATTGTAGAACAGTTGCAGGCTATCCGGATTTATTAGTGTACCAGAAGGTATAACGGTCTGGCCCGAGATGATTTTCTACATTCACGAGGGTTTTAATTAAATTTAAAGATGATCTCCCCTCAAAAAAAAAAAAAAAAAAAAAAAAAAAAAAAAAAAAAAAAAAAAAAAAAAAAAAAAAAAGTTTTAAGACGCGTACCTTAACAGCCACCTCAACCTTTTTGCCATTGATCGTATACTGTGAATTCAACGATGAAATGTCGTACGTAAATCAGCATGAACCCATTCACAAGATCAGCAAACATCGATAGCTTGCGGCACTCACCGGAATATCCTTAGTTTCCAATACAAATGCCGGCACATGCCTTGCGCTCAACTCGTTCCTAATCTTACTCTTGATCTTTTTCACTAAATCCGCATCTAACGTCCTTCCTTCCTTCATCTTCAAAAACAACACGACCCTCTCGTCTTCTGTCCCAACGAGTTTCTGTCCAACACACAGCGAGTCTTCGACTTCGGCCGCGAACGCGCCGACGATGTTGTAGATCTCGGCGCTTCCGAACCGCACACCCGCCGGGTTGAGCGTTCCGTCTGATCGACCCAGCATCACCACGCCGCCCGTGTGCGGATTAATCCATACAAAGTCGCCGTGATACCACACGGAAGGGTAAACCATAAAGTAAGCGCCCATATATTTCGCGCGGTCGGGGTCGTCGTACATGTAGACGGGCATACAAGGGAAGGGGACCGTGCAGACGAGGTCGGCGGATTGGGCGTAGACAGGTTTGTCTGGAGGTGAACCGAGTACGAAGGGCCGGACGTGATTGTAGAGAAAACAAGATTGTACACAAGACAAATGAGGAGACGACACAAATGACAACTCCTCTATTAGGCCAAAATCATTCAAAACTTACCCTGTCTCTCCCACGCCTCGATCCTCATTCCTAGACACCTGCATTGAATCTCTCCCCTGTACACGGGTAGCGCGGCGTTGTGCCCCGCGAAGAGTGAGCATATATCAGTTCCGCCCGTAATGCTACCCAGCAGAACGTCCGCCTTGATCGCCGAGTACACGAAATCGAACGATTCATGCTTGAGAGGGCTGCCCGTCGAGTATATGGCACGTAACGTGGAGAGATTATGATGCTCGTCTGTGGAAGAGAATGCACACACGTCTGAATGTGGGAGTAAAAAGGTGATGAAGAGGGAGGAAAATATAGAAGTTGGCTTACTAGGGCGATAATTGCCGTCTTCGAGGGACTGAATATACTTGGCGGAGGTACCAAAGTGAGTGATGCTGGCCGAAGCAAGGGTCAAAAAA
>RBNK01002042.1:0-12358 GCA_003990785.1 Endogone sp. FLAS-F59071 | reverse complement strand
TGAGAACGAAATATATAGAAAGAAGGAGTTTGGGTGAGGCCGGAGCACTTACCTTCTTTTGTGTAGTTCCTTTCTCCTCCGCAATCGGTGTTCCTATTGTAGATCAGGAGTATCTTTACCCTGCCTAAAAAGCTGTCGTACTAGATCGGGTTCGGAACACTCGGTAATCACGCTTGACACGTATGATCAAGAGCGAATGTTAAACTTTCTTGGCAGAAAAAAAAAAAAAAAAAAAAAAAAAAAAAAAAAAAAGCTGAAAAGAATTCGCGAAATGTGAGGCACCTCTTTCAAATTTGGCAAGGCATAAATATGCACAGCCTAGACATTATGCATTATGCATTCGGATTTGGCCCGAAAAGCCTTACGGTCATGCTCAGAGCGTATGATCAGAAGCCAATGTTTTACAAATGTGATGTTGTGAACGCTAGCTATCGCTCAGTGTAAAATATATTATTCTAAGGAGCACATTTGTATAGTGAATGCGCGTGATGTTGATTTAATTAGGCAATCTACTCAAAAAAAAAAAAAAAAAAAAAAAAAAAAAAAAAAAAAAAAAACTCGTATGCTCTGAACTTACATGACCTAACTTAACTATCTTAGTGCGGGACGAAAATGATGCAATGAATTTTTGCATTATTCTTTGGAAAAAGACTGTATCGCATAATCGATCGGCCTTGGCACATCCCCGTCTCTCAAGATGATATTAATCCGGACAAGAAAAAAAAAAAAAAAAAAAAGGTTCCGTTACCAGCAAGCCATTGACGCTTGGTGCAGCTAGAAGACAGGGGTCATTTATCATTTGTGTTCAAATTTAGAGTGAGTAAAAATTCACGTTCATTACTAGATCAGAATTTAACCTTAGCATAGTGATTTCTCTCAGCAAGCTAAAAGTTATATACGTAGGTTAATGTTTAAAATCGGTATATTTGAGATTTTAGCTGTAGTTCTCTATAAAGAGAGCTTTTGATCAAAAATCAGAATGCTATTCTAAGATATTACCTTCAGTATAAATACTTGATTTCATAGTAAAGAATGTTTTTAGTTTCAAAAGATTTTTTTTTTTTTTTTTTTTTTTTTTTTTTTTTTTTTTTTTTTTTTTTTTTTTTTTTTTTTTTTTTTTTTTTTTTTTTTTTAGTTAATTATAATGTTATATTTTTAGAAATATTTAATAAATGATGAAGGGAATAATGTCATCAGGAAAACTTTTCAATGTTCGCGAATAATATTACTAAGATCTACGAACAAAACAGCCACCACGGATGCTAGTCGCAGATTACAAACTGTTTTTGACGGCGAACTACTCTAGAACTGTACAAAATAGTATTGCGAAAGGACGAACTCCCGGCTCAGAACTTTCACCAACGTGCCCAAGTGCGATCAAACATATCCGCGAATGCGCTAAGCTCAGCCGAACAGTCGCTAGCGGCCCGTAGCTGGAGCGCGATGGGCAACTTCTCGCACAGAGGGATGGTTGAGGTTTGTTTCGTAAAGTATGAATTATTCGTAAAATGATTAAATACTCATATGCAACAATTTAATGAAGAAACATCGAGAAACTACACTCACCTCCTTCTTCAACTTTTCAATCCTCGTCTTATGCGCAGGATGCGTACTCACAAAGCCGGGTATCTTACCCTCCCCACTCTTCTGACTGGCGCGCTCCATGCGCTCCCACATACGCACGGCCTCGTACGGGTCAAAGCACGCCTGGGACATCAGCCGCAGGCCAATAATGTCAGCCTCAATCTCGCACTTGCGGGAGAACGGCATCATGATGCCAAAATTGAGGAAAAGGCGATTGAAGATGAAGGACGGGTCAATGAAGAAGGAGAGGAGGAGCTGTAAAGCGAAGACGATCTTGACAAAGGATAGCTTCTCGGCCGAGTGGCGTGCAAGCTGGTGAGCGATCTCATGACCAAGAACCGCGGCCATGCCACCTTTGCGTTTGTAACAAGTTATAAGACCGCTCGCGTTCAATAATCATAATATCCGTGGTACGCGAATTTTTTTGACTTGAAAACATTGGCACATGGTAGATGGCGTACCTTCATTGGCAACAATTGGCAAGATTCCAGTGAACACAAACACTTTACCTCCGGGAAGCACGAAAGCGCTATCAGATCATATAGAAAAGAGCATCTTGAGAAAGCAGCCTTATAGTTCTTCACACTAATTAAGTTATCCATGTTCCATAGACCGAATCTCAATCAAGCCCAAAATCGATCAGTACCTATATTCATGCCAAGCTGCTTCACACCCAGAATCCATACTTACTTTCTTTCTGGAGAATCGACGACATGAAACTCCCATTTCAAGTTCTGCATCCCCGACACCTGAATGAGGCGCTCAGCGATGCGGCGGACGTAGACGGTGTACGGATGATTTGAAGAGAGAATCTTATTCCCGTACTGCAACATCACCTCTCGATAGGCTTGCTTGGCCATTGCTGTGTCAACAACGTTTATAGTGAGGTGAGAAGGTGATAGCGATACGAATGGCTAGTTTGTAATAGCGCGAAGTCAATGGGACGTCGCTAAGTGAATTACAATCAATTATTGGCGCACTCTTGGTATTTCTCTGAATTACGCCTTGTTGCCTGTCTGACAAAAGAAAAGAGATGGGAGGGAGGGAAGGAAAGGGGGAGGAAAGAGGAGAAAAGAAAGACGGGGAAGTGAGTGGAGATAAGGTAACCTACCTTCCTCCTGCTCCAGCGTCACGTCTATAAACCGACGCCTGTCGGTGACTGGTACGGTCTCCAGATGCGTTACATAGTATCCCCCAATGAGGCCGCCACCTGTTCCCATTGTTATCCAGAATCTTTGGCTCTGGTAGAAGGGAGGCTGCGCCTTCCGAAAGCGTTGGTACTGCTGCTTCGACTCGCTAGGGAAACCCAGTTCATGGCGGTTGTTACTGTCAACACGATAACAACGTTGCAGTTGTAGAGGAACGCGTGAATTACGAAATTGATGGAATGGTGTTAATATGAAACGCTTAGGGGATCGTATAGAGTTGAAGCAGAGTGGACGCAAAGAAGCCATGGACAATGTTTAAAAAAAGTGCGATGCAATGTGACCGGTTTTACTCGACCTCCACAACAAAATTGCGGCATCCTTATTATATACTCCATTCTTCGATCCACCTTGCAGCCATGCGCAGTCTACGCTTGCTCTCCCATTACGCAACTACTTTCGCACCAGACGCATCTTCTGAGCAGCTGCTTGTCAAGATCACGCATGACCCGGAGACCGGAGACATTTATCTAGCATATGCTGACCCAAAGCTTGTCAGACTCGTCAAGCTCAATGTTAACCAAAAGCTCATAACTGAAATCGTTAGCTTTCCTGTCAACATCGAGCATACCCCAGGCGTTCCTGCCATCGTCGGCATCAGATTCCTGCTTGATGCCCAGGCTGTATGCTTGGTGCTCGGTAACGGAGATATTGTCCTGGTCCGGAAAGAGTTGCCCGATTATGCAGAAAAAGTGGAGTATTTTTTCTTCAATGATGAACTTTTACATGATTTAGACGTGCGAAGCTGTTATCTTATTTATTGAACTTTGGTCACCAGTTTGAAATTGTAGGTAGCGTCGATGCAGGTATCCGTGCCATGTCTTGGAGCCCAGACGAGGAAACAGTTGTCATGGTGACTGGTGAGCAATTTTTCCTATTCCGGATATGCCTTTCAGAATTGTGCGGTTCTGATCTAACAGATATATACACATTTATACCTTATTGTCTTTTCATCGCCTTATTTGTGGAGGAAATTACAGGCACAGAGACGGTATTGGAGATGACCAAGGAATTTGACGTTATCACCGAATTTCCTGTTAATGTTGAGGAGATTGGTGAAGGTAGTTAATTGTGCAAACGTAAATTTATAAAAGGAGATTAGAGTGCGTAATCTTCTGAACGATCGTTGTGAAATGGGATCTCAATTACCATGCTTTCGCTCATTATCATTGATTTTCATGCAATATTATTAAGACGTCAGCGTCAACGTCGGATGGGGACGCAAAGAGACCCAATTCCACGGGTCTGAGGGCAAACAGGCGGCGCAAAAGAAAGTGGACATGCAGAGCTTGAACTTTTCCGAAGATGATGACCAGCTAGCTCGCGTGAGTTGGCGTGGAGACGGTAGCTTGTTTGCATGTTCGGCGGTCGATCCGGCTAAAGGTGCGTATATTTAATATCGGGATTATTGAACGAATTATCCACGCCGATCCTTGCCGCAGTGCTCATTTGCGAGGTTTGGGGAATACCGTTTCAGGTCGGCGTATCATTAGGGTTTACAACCGTGAGGGCATCCTTCAGAACACTAGCGAACCTGTAGATAAGCTCGAGCACGTGCTTGATTGGCGGTGGGCATAGAAAACTGTTCATAATCTTTATATTACAAACAAGAAATCGCTTGTCATAACAGATCGACGTACCACCAATTTTAACCCGTCCTTCTTCTATTACATGTTATTTGCAGCCCTTCGGGCAACCTCATTGCCGCGAGCCAACGGTTGGCGCATCGTCACGATATTGTCTTCTTTGAAAAAAATGGGTTACGGCATGGGGAATTTACATTGAGAGAGCCAAGATTGCATAAAGTAAAGCATTTTTCCAAAACTATAAGAGATGGCGAATATCAATCACTATTGGATCAAATCGCCTTCTATGGGCAAGGGGTATTGCAATATTTGAAAAACACTCTGAGACATTTGTTATTGCTTTGCATTGAATCAATAAGGTTATTGATATCCTATGGAATGCTGATTCGACGGTACTGGCGGTCTGGATCGCTCGGCAGGATGAGACGGGCGCTTTCCGCAACAGTGGTAAATATCTAATGTTTAGATTAACTATACCTATATTTATCTCTCACAACTGATTCTTATCAATACATATTTGTTCACAATTCCCTATTTGTCAGTACAACTTTGGACGATGAACAACTACCACTGGTACATCAAACAGGAAATTGACACAGCTGCTCACGAGATGGGCGATGTCGTTGGTTTCCAGTGGGACCTTGAAAAACCGCTTCGTGCTCACGTTGCTACGCGGAGTGGGTGGTATCAGACTTATGATTACTGTTGGGATACGTTCATAAGCTCGTTTATATCAGAGGAAAATGCTGCATATGCGGCTGTTGTAGATGGTGGTATCCTTTGTGATTCCCGTTGATTTTATTGCTAATCGTTTTATTTTATTCTATTTTGTGAATGTTTCCTGGTTTGTGATATGTGATATGATAACCCCATTTTGTAGTGATCAGATTCTTGTTATCCTTCACTCGGCCTCTCTCCAAAAATAGCCTCAGTTCTCCTGACTCCGTTTCGGTTTTCAAACGTTCCACCACCGATGAGCTCAACTAGCGTATCTGTTCCCTCGGGGTGTGTTGTTGATGTCGCTTTTGGCCCCACACATGGCGGCAATGATTGTGTTGCGCTCGCGTCAGACGGTTATGTGTCCTTTTTCGAGTCCACCAAAGTAAAATTGCCATTCTCTGCGCCGATGTGTCTGGGGACGATTAAGTAGCTATTAAAACTCGCAAATAATGTGTTTGACCTTTGGTTGTGTCACATGTTATTGTTTTTGAATCTCAATATCTTAACAAGATATTATTGTGTCTCTAGGCTTCCCCATTGGCCTAATCATGGTGCGCCCCGTCATGTCGCGTGGATCGACGCGTCCACCTTGCTATACGTATGCCATCAGGACGCTACATCCGGGGACGCCGTAATACGTCTCAATTTGCAGTTGGATGGTACAAAAATCGTGGGTTCTTCTCATGTTGTTAGTAAACCATTGTTCGAGTGCCTTGTGAGACTCTATGCGAACCCTACCCATGGAGACGTGTTGGTTGAAACTACCGAAGGACATGTTTTGGAAGGTGAGTTACCCTCCAAATAGTTATTTGTATATGATTTTTGATAGGATGATTAAATATGAAATAATTGGTTTTTATATGTATGTACATGTCTATGGTTTTATAGTTCACTCGTTCGATGATGAGATTATTGTTACGCCAACTCTAACTCTTCCGGAGATGTGTCCTTGGATCGAAACGACGCGTGTAGGCCCAAACCGGGACTCCCGAGAGGTATATACGCAGGATCGCAAAAAATGAATGTTTACCACGGAGGTATCTCGCTTTCACGATTTCACTATCTCATAATGTTTAAATCTACCCTTCTGGCAGACGGTCATCATAGGCCTCAACGAGCGTAATAAACTGTACGCCAATACTGGGCTTGTCGCTTCCGATTGTACCTCTTTTTTCGTCCATCATAATTACCTCGTTTTTACGACCTCGAACCATACTGCACGGTTTCTGCCGCTTAATGCCTCGTTAGCTGGTAATTTTGAAGATTTTAATCCCTCTGTTCGATCTCCACGATGTGTGATTTGTGGTTAGAAACGTTTGATTTCTTTCTTTTCTCATCTTACTCAGATTTCAAGGTTGTTGATAATACTGCCCTCCCGTACGACGAAGCTATGAGACGAGTCGAGCGCGGATCGAAAGTTGTTTTGGCTGTCCATTATGCGACAAATCTTATTTTGCAAGTTAGTCTGATTTTCCTGTTAATTGCCACCCTTGTTCTTATGTCCAGCTAATACGCGATGGGGCTTCGTTAATAATCAGAATGTTCCTCGATTTCCAATGTTTATCTATAGATGCCGCGCGGTAATCTCGAGACTATATATCCTCGTGCACTTGTTCTGTCGTCGATTCGCGATGCAATTGATCGGTAAGATTTCTTTCCCTATAACTAATCCAAGACCTATTTGCAATCGATTAAATAAATATGGTTTCTTTAAGCGATTGACTTATCTTTTGTAATTTATCTTCTGCTTATAGATATGATTATCGAATAGCCTTCATATATTGTCGCAAGCATCGTGTTGACTTTAACATATTGTTCGACCATGCTCCGTCATCATTCTTGGATAATATTGACTCATTTGTGAGGCAACTGCAGGATGTCGATTTCTTGAATTTATTCTTGTCCAGCCTAAGGTTTGCTGTCCTTATTATTTATTGTGCTCTCGAGGTGTCTTCTTAGAAAAGATACTCCATTTCAACACAAAGCGTGCATTGATATCTTCTTTGCCTGGGTAGAAATGAAGATGTTACTATCACTATGTATCCGTTTGGGGCAAAGTCATCGACGGCGAAATCACATGGGTATGAAGAACTGTTTTTATGTCAATGCAACTTAGTTATGACAAAGCTGTACAATCTGATTCATAATATTGGTTAGTCTGCAATCCAAAGTCAACACTATCTGTGACGCCATCCGAGCCGTTCTCCAAAAATTGGATGTGAAGTACTACATACAGTCGATTCTTTCAACCTATGTTCGAAAGACTCCACCGGAATACGAGGCCGCACTCAACCTCCTCGCTTCCCTTAGAGGCATGTTGAGCATCGTTAACTTGATTTCCGTAAAACTACATGTCATAAAAATACCTGCCTGTGCTCTTACTCTCGTTACGATACGGCTCACGCAGATGACGATCTTGCACTCGCTGAGGAGGCGCTCAAATTTACCATTTTTCTATGTGATGCTGATCGGCTGTATAACATTGCACTTGGGATGTATGATTTTAATCTTGTCCTCATGGTCGCGCAACAATCACAAAAGGTACATTAATTGGCGCCCGAAAGGGTGGTTTTTATATGCTCTATCCTTTTCATTTCATTATATATAATCAATTGTCCAACTGTTTAGGATCCGAGGGAATACCTACCGTTCTTACAGGAGCTACAGAACCTCGAAACATTTTATCAGCGGTTCAAAATTGATGATCACCTGCAGCGATTCGAAAAGGCACTATTGAACCTGAGCTTAGCGGGTCTGCGTTGAATTCATCAAGTAGAAAAAAAAAAAAAAAAAAAAAAAAAAAAAAAAAAAAAAAAAAAAAAAAAAAAAAAAAAGCTTGTAAATTAACTTTACTCTGTATTTTCTTTAGGTGACCAATATTTCGATCAGACTATTAAATACATGCAGAAGCATCATCTATATCAAACTGCACTTCGAGCGTATGGAGGCAAACTGGATCGAACAAAGGTATACCACTTTTGTAGGGAAGTGTGATTATGTAACTAGTTATCAAGTGAGCAGCCATAGAGTAACTCATCTACCTTTGCGTTGAAGATTATTCTCGGTCATTACGGAGATCACCTCATGGAGAAGTCGTCGTACAGTGAAGCTGGAATCGGTACGCCAGGAACTTAAAACTTGCTTATGTCTATGGTAAATATACATTATTGATTCGTTATTTTTCAGTCTATGCAATGGCCAGCGACCACCAAAAGGCGTTAGACGCTTACCGTCTGGCAGGAGAATGGCGTATGGTTTTTGCGCTCGCAACGCAATTGCAATATTCTGCAGGAAATATTACTGCTTTGGCCGAGGAGCTCATCGGTACGTATATAGCTATGGATTCGGTTTGTTTTTGTCTTTTTCCTTTGCTTTTTACCATCATTTTTACACATTGTTTTTAGGGTTTTTGCAAGACAAGCGATTGTATCAGGACGCGTCCGTGGTTGCGGTGGATTACGCAAAGGTATGGATCGTATGATAGCAGCATTAAATCAAGAATAGCGACTGCCAATTTCTTACATCATGGATTACCGGGGGACTTCTTTTATTTGCAGGACGTTGAAAGTGCAGTAGACTCACTCGTCAAGGGATACTTCTGGACAGAGGCTGTTCGATTGGTAAAAACTATCAGTGAAGTTGATAATTCATTACAAATGTCATACGTATTTATATAATTTTGGTGAAACCTTTGTTCAGTCAAATTTGCACGGACGGGGTGACTTGATTCAGACGAATGTAATTCCGGGGCTTATTGACGGTATGTTTCTTTATTTGCCTTTGCGATTCTGAATAGCCCGTGCGTGGTTTGTAATTACTCGTGTGTGATTCTTCACAGGCTTCAACCAAATCACCGAAGACATTTCGGAGATGTCAGATCAATTCATAAAGCAAACTGAAAGATTGCGCGAAATCCGTACCAAAAAACCAGAAACATGTTGGTGTTTTTTTGTTTTTTTTTTCAGTCCGATTATTGGCTAATTGTCAGTGTGCCCCTTTGTTTTGTATCGGAATTATCTTGCATGGGGTTTTCTCATATATTTAACTTTACTTTTTATAGCAAAGGAATCTGGACCCATCGACGATTCGCTAGACAACATCGACATGTTTTCTGATACCACATCAATGGCGAGCCAGTTCACGCGATATACACAAACAACCAGTCGTGTTTCCACAATGTCAACAAAGAGCGGGTAAGTGAATTGAAGATCGCGACAGCCATTTGCCTCTGTTCAATCCCTTCGTAAATTTCATAGCTTACTTTTGTTACAATTTTGGCACTACAGAAATAGGTCGAAGACCCGGCGAAGAGAAGAGCGTAAAAGGGCACGTGGTAAAAAAGGCAGCGTCTTCGAAGAAGAATATTTAGTCAATTCGCTAAAGCGGTTAATACAACGTGCAAACAACATCCAGAGTAAGTGGCCTCGCTCCAACTACCTGATATTTCTTTAATATACGAGTCTAGCTATTGATGTTATTGATATTATGTTATAACTGGCATTTCTCGATAGGTGACGTCGGAAACCTATTGAGAGCACTGGTGACTTATGGGATAATAGACAAGGCTAGAACGATCCAAGCGTCGTTTGATGATCTCCTGGCAAAGTTAAGAGCGAGCATAGACGAAATCTTTGTACCACTGCAGCTCGCCTTAAATGAGGTAATGCTTTGAATCAAAGATGTAGCGACTGTACAATGGCCAATATTGATTTGTTTTCCCACTACTATCAGCCAAACCCAGACTTGGACGACACGCTTGCGCATGTTGCGCCATCCGCGCCAACTGAGAAGCCAGTGATCTCGGACGTGGAATGGAAATTACCTGTCTTGGAACTGTGGTAAAGACGTCGTTTCGCTTTGGACCAGTAATCATAAATGCACGATATAGCCCAAAAAACCAAAAATAAAAAATAAAAAATCTGATTTTTTTTTAAAAAAAAATAAATTAATTATTAAATCATACGCCTTTTTGTTTTTGTTTTTGTTTTATACACTCTAGATGTTTATTTAATTAATTAAAATTTTAAAATAGGACTTTTTGACAAAATGCTAAATGCAAAGTACCCAATGTGAGGAAAGCTAGGGCATGTGATATGTGATTTGCTCACGCTGTCCCAAAGAACCCCAAATTGATCTTTCGGGTTTTCGACGTAAAAAGGCAGAAATGGAATGCAACGAGGCACACGTGACCTAATTGTTATTTCATAAGCATCCCAGAATCATTCGCTCCGCAGACGGCAGAGAGCGGGATAGAACGGTGCTCCGCATTTTTATTGAGCATCAACCAGCACACAGTAGAGTATGTAGCAATGCTTCGTCATCTGTTCACCCAGTTGCGCGACGAGCTGAGCCACAAGTCACAGTATGCCTCGAAGCGGTAATTTAGGTCACGAGGGACTCGTCATGCATCAACGATTTCTGCTATGTAGATATTTCGGCTGGGCTGGGCTTAGCCGCAGCAATTTTTTTGGCCTTTGGTTTTCTCAGTAGGCATCTGACGGTGGAGCAGTCGATAAGTCATAGGACTTTGACTAAGCCAAGTCCCATGTCGATGCTTCATGTACCAACGGCCAACGGCCTTTTGCTAGCTTGCTCGACGAGTATCGGAAAGAGATTTAAATAGGAACACACATTTCATATACTGCTAACGCAGATAAAACTGTGGTCCTTACACATATTAGAAAACCGATGCTTCACAAGACCTTTAGTAATATGTAATATGTACACCTTTTTTTTTTTTAAAAAAAAAAAAAAAAAAAGGAGCAACTTATTATTAGTAATTAATTAATTACAATGATCAAAAATCCTTTTTTGATTGTCCATGCGTTCATGCCTGAGAATACGCAGTATGAAGGTATTTTCGTACGGGGATGGGTATTTCGGTACATCCGATGTCATAAAAAAAGGTATAAATATTTTTTTCTAAGAAAAAAAAAAAAAAAAAAAACGGTTAATGTTAATAACCTAAAACCTCGAGCGGAGATGTTTGAAAAAGATGAACTGATGCGTACCACCATATATGGAGTTGGCGTCAATCTGCATCACAAACATCAACTGGTTGTATGTACATAGCTTTCGCATTGCCAGGCGACGGAGTGTAAAACCGGCGGCCTTAAGCAATTGTAAAGAGACTCAAGCGAAAATCCCTCCCCCCCAAGACTTTTTTTACATGTAGCCCGAATATTTCTCGAGGCAGGCCATAAATTTTGACGACCTCAATTTGGTTGCTAATGGTTCACACATCCCTTTTAGTCGTGAATGTCCAGTTCTGATGCGGTCGGCATCGTTGCCATTGATATCTCTCTTCACCGTGACCGATTCGCAAAAGCAGGTGATATTACTAGCTCAAATGATTCAACTTTTTGCCCATATACGTTCAATATCGATGAATTGCATGTTGGGAGGGAAAAATGCGAAAAGTTTCCAGTCACCGATGTGTACACTCTTTGTGTAACAAGCAGTTTGATCCATCGTGTGCAACATTGCAGTCAAGATCGGTTCGGCGGTTCGGACTTGACGTGGAGACCTAAGCACGGGCCAAAAGGGACCGAAAGACAGTTGAGATTATAAGGACTTTATAAGAGAATACAGGGCGAAAACGTTTTTGTTTTAGATAGTTTGCTAGTGGTTAGCAGTAGACAAACAAAAAAAAAAACCCTCGTAAAAACGACCATGGACAAATTTGCCATAGACGGACTCACGTACCGAACCAATGGTTGATTTAAGCTAGTGTATCACTATATTGCACTACATTGCACTACATCAAAAATTGAGTACAGTTAGACTCTTAAGTCAACCAGAGCCCCTTGACATCTCGTGTTTAATTGTTGCAATCTCTTTCAGAATTCTGGGAAATAAAATAAAGGATTAGGGGCTTCCGCGGCAACTCGCATGGCTGTGACAATTGTAAGATTGTCTTCCGGTTATTGTAGTTGATATTACAGTTGAATATTATTCTCAATTATCAATCGTCAATCGTTCAATGCCCGTTGGAAAGGCTTGGGGGTGAGCCGTCTGACTAGATTTAAAAACCCCAACCAACCAATTGATAGGATAAGTTGACTAATGATTGGATTTTGAGAGGATGAGTTTTTTTTTTTTTTTTTTTTTTTTTTTTTTTTTTTTTTTTTTTTTTTTTTTTTTTTTTTTTTTTTTTTTTTTTTCCCAATTCGCACATCGGTTATCCCGGTTGTCTCAATTGAATTTGAGCGCTGTTAGAATGCTAAGGATCTTGTGGTTAAATGTTTGTATTTTTTTTGTTTT
>RBNK01002041.1:0-12362 GCA_003990785.1 Endogone sp. FLAS-F59071 | reverse complement strand
TTTTCTTTATATTATGATGGAACATTTTGTGATGACATACAATTTGATCATATAAGATCATAGTCATGTGACTTGTAACGTTGCTAAGACTTATAACGTTGCTGAGACTTGTAATGTTGCTGAGATCCGTAATCACACTATAACTTAAAATAGTATTTCAATCTGATATATTATTTCAATGCCCAATTACATTATAACCTGATATATCATTTTATATCTTAGCCAATCAATTTGTACCTTATATTTAGCCAAGCCAATCAGAAATTCAAGTAGTAACCTGGGTAGCTGCCCGTATAGCACCTTGTAATTTCTTATAAATACCCCACTTGCAATTAACAATAAAATACAAACTGCAACAAGCTAAGGAAGCTTACAACAGACAACCTACGGAATACTGAAGCCTTACTCAAGGAGTAAGCAATTGGATAGTTTCAAGATTCTAACAGATATACTTTATTCGATCACATTTAATTCTTGCTAGTTAACACCTACATCGACACCCTTCTTAAAGACACTACCGCATAAACTGCTAAGACCCCTGAAACGTATTTTCTGCACTTGCTCAATTTTGAGTATTTCACCGTTAATATATTTTAGTCTGCCACAATTGGTGCCGACTGGCAGAAAATCAATCGACACCTTGACCAATTTGTTACCTATATTGCATAACCGAACTTGCCAAAACCTATAGTGGAAGACAAAAGCAAGAACGGCACTACCACTGCCACTGACCGTATTACTACAACTACCTAGGAGAAGACCTCAAGAAGATGAAGAAACCATGGCAGACAGACTACCTACCTTTTACAGATACACTAAGGAATATGTTCGAGAATTCCTGGATGATTTGGAAAGCTACTTCACAGCCAAAGGAATGGTCAGCACCCGATGGTTGCCTATCTTGGCTGCTCAACTCAGAGGACCTGCAAGAGAAGCCTACCATGTAGCCCTAACAGATGCAACAGCCACTGGACTAGGAGGATTAATCCTCACAGCTACAGCAGCAGCTGGAAATAACCCTCCCGCCGCAACATTAGCCACTGCTCATTGGGATGTTACAAGAGCTTGATTAGAAGAGAAGTATTTCACCGAACAGAAGCGAGAATCGATCAAAGAACAGCTATTCAACATGAAGATGTCAATCAATCAATGCCCGGAAGACTGGGTTAATACCATCGACCAGTATATGCAACTCTGTGGAGAAACCAGCCCGGTTGTATGAGAAATGGTGTTCATGAACGGCTTACCCGCAGACATCCAATGTCATATCAAGAGGTTTGGCCCTCGAAGTATGGAAGAGAAAGTCAGGATGGCACAGGCCTTTTGGGATACCGAAGCAGGACATTCAGCATCCCTATATGACAAGCTACCACAAGACTTACACAGGAAATTCAGCACTGGAATACCCATAGTTCAAATGGTACCTGCATCAGCCAAACCACCTGAGGAGGACACTATCAAACCGACAATCATAGCAAAAACAGGAAAAACAACACATGAGGATGAAATGGAGAAGATTACCAAGATATTCTCGGAAATGACAGCACACATAGCTGATCTAGAAGCCAAGGTGATCCGCCAGAATAGGCAGCTGAGAGGAACTTTTGTTGCTGAAGAACGCAATAGGACCGAGATAAACTGCTTCCTCTGCGGAAGACGTGGTCACTTTGCCAAGGATTGCCGAACTAGGAGTTAGAAGGAAGGACAGTAGAAAGAAGAAGTAAAGAAGGCCGACTATGCCAATATAGTGCAAGAAATCGAAGAAGAAGATAAAGAATTTGGCGAAGAATACCTGGAAGCCTACTCTATCGAAGCAGTCAGCCGCACTACCAATAGGAAGACTCCCTATCCAAGAAAGAAGCCAATCCAGGAACCTGAGGTTGTCATCGAGAAGCCTAAAAAGCCAACACAAAGGCAACAGTTGAATGAGGATCAATGGGACAAAGCCTTCAAACAAATAATGCAACCCGGCGAGACAGTTACCTCAACCACTGGAGACGAAGAAATGACAGATCAGGAAGAAAACAAGGAGAAGAAGCCTAGGAAAGTTAGAGAATTCGAATATGACCCGTGGAAGGATATTGCTAGCCAGAAGGCCAATATTACCTTTAAACAACTCTTCCAGATAGCACCATCGATGAAGCAAAAGGTGAAAATGCAGATTACCGAAACCAAACCAACCATCCAATTCAAGGAAGTCAACACTGCTGAAGAACAAGAAGAGCGAACCTATACTTCATCTACCTACGCACAATGCAACATTGGAGGATTAGCATGCTCAGTTATTATCGACACTGGAGCAGGAGTCAGCATTATCGCCAAGCATTTCCTAGACCGCTTGGGATGGGATATTGATGAACCCGTCACCTCTACATTGGTCGTCGCAAGTGGAAAAAGCAGTGTACCCTTAGAAGTACTCCGAGAAGTACCAGTCCAGTTTGGAACAGAAATAATCCCCGTCAGAATGGTGGTCACCGATGCACAATCTTATAATGCTGTCTTGGGTAACAGCTGATTGAAGAAAGCTAAAGCTAGAATTGACCTGGATGCACAAAGGTTAATCTTCGTCAATCACGGAAGAAAGTTCAGTGTACCTTTGGATATTCAGAAAGGAGTAGTACCGAAACTTACTCAGAGGCCGGAAGACGAAAGTAACACAGATGAAGGAATAACCCCCAGACAGGCGCACCTCAATTTGGTGGAAGAAGAAGAAGCAAATGTGGTGATCAATAGTGAATACTGCCACCTAACGCCTTTGGAGAAGAATCAGTTAATTGAGTATAATATAAGAAACACTAGATGCCCATTCTGTGAGCAATGCATCTATTGTGCTGAGATGATGTGCACTTGCAGTGATACAAAGTTGATACCTTACCAAGACACCTTGGAAATGTACTTGCCAACAGAAAAGAAGATCAGGAAACCAAGATTGTCACAGACCCGCCGAAGGACTCCACCCTCAATGAATCATGGACCGTATGATGGAAGGAACTCTCATCCATTCACAGATAATACTGGAGAAGTGTGGGACTGTTTCTGAACGAATATTGGACATATCAGCAAAGGACGTCTTTGGGGAAATCGCAACATCTACCTGCAAGGATGCTATTGGGACAAAGTCAACCCCTATGACCTCTGGGAATACGAAAACTGGGTTAGATATCCAGACGAACCATATGATATCAATTACCATGGGACTTGGAAGGAACATTATGACCAAGAACAAGAGCAGACAATACCCGAAGAGAATAAAGATAAGGAAGTACCTGAGGAATGGAGCAATGAAGTTTATACCACTCAGACAACCATTGAAGTCAGAGCCCTGTTCCAGGAAAATGATAAAGACGGAGAATATATGATTGCTTATGCAGGACGAGCCACCCATGGAGCAGAACCTTCTTATGGAGCCACCCAACTAGAATGTGTAGCAGTTGTTTGGGCTGTACAACACTTTCGCCACTTCCTGATTGGAAAGCAGTTTACCTTGATAACAGACCACTCAGCTCTCAAATGGCTTTGGAACAAACCGAATCTGACAGGAATGTATGCACGATGGCTAGCTATACTGCAGGAATACGACTTCACAATGCAATACAGAAAAGGACGGAATCATCAGAATGTGGACACCCTCTCATGCCTACCCCAATTTATCCGAGACTGACACCCCGAACCAAAAAGAATATACCTACCCAATGAACACTGAACTCTATAATGGATATTTGGATTACCTCAGTAACCTAACCTTTACTGGGACGACAAATGAAAATGATCAATGGCTTATACGGATAATGGCACTTAACTATTTTATCAAGAATAATATACTTTACCGACAACACAGAGGACAAACACGACTTGTAGTTCCTGAACACAAAAAGCAGATGGTACTTCATGTTAAAATTAGTAGCTTATTATATCTCTCCCATCAACGATTGATTGTTATGTCACTCGATTGTGGCTTAGACGATCTTTGTTTTGCATCGACCAATTATAAATTAGCATTAATAAATACATGCATATTGGCTTCATTAGCCAGTGTGCTCTTTACTCCAAACAAAACACACATATTCGAAGATCAAATTTCAACAGGTTATGAGCCCTGAGCTGCTTGAATTGCAGCTCGACAACCTGAGATCTACGCAATCATCTACACAATCACAACTGCGATTACTGTAAGTGTTTATTTAACATTGTAAACAACGCGTCAAACAAAGCGATAAACAACGCGACAAATGACACCACGATAAAGCAATGCGATAAATACGTAACAATGCGACACAACGAAATGGACAACCTATACGCATCATCGTTATCAGCAACAAGATCGACAAGATTGCAGTCTAAATCAAAAACAGACAACAGATATCAACCCCCTGACGATGATGACAAAGGATTGGATAGAAACCATCAGAGCAATATTGCATTTAACCTCGATCAACAGGAACAGATGGCTATAACGATCAGAAATCAGGAAGATAAATTAGACACACTTGCAACCCTAATGGGCGAATTGATGGCAAAAATCGACAAAACAATCACATCACCTAGCATGCCAACCAATCAGAACGCAGCTATAGAAGGTAACACACCACGACCATCACCATCACCAACAACATCAACAAAGCTTAATGATCTGGTGAAGGAGTACCTGAGATCGATCAACAAATTTGATGGATCGGGTGGCGCACCCAGATTGTTTGATTACTTTGATGCCATAGAGCAATTTATCACCAGCGCCAATCTATCAGTATAAAAGGAGGAAGTCAACGCAGCGATCAGTAAAATTACAGGCAACACTAGAATATGGCTACGGAGGCACGTGAACATATCGGGAGAATTTGATTTGTGGGATGAGCTTAAAGAAGCTATGATACAAAAATATGCACTAATGGAACAATTGTTATGAATGTGCGATAAGCTTGCGATGATAAAGCAAAAAGGATCGATCAAAGATTATAATGATGCATTCAACTGGATTATAGCACAAATCGAAGATATGACCAACACAGAAGCTATACCGCAATATCTCCGGGGTCTAAGCCCCAGGTACCGGGAATTAATACTTGCGCGGGAGAATATGCCGACAACGCTGGAGGCTTTACAACTCGCATACATTAGGTTTGATCCAGATAATAAACAAAGGCGCGACGAAGCCCACACGACAGACCGAGGTGGCTACTGAGGTGGTGACTGTGGCAGATACCGAGGCAGCGACCGAGGTGGCTACCGAGGTGGCAGTTGCGACAACCGAGGCGGAAACGCCAGATGAAGCCGAGGCTACAACAATGAAAATGGAAACAATCGAGGAGGTTATAATGACAGAGGTGACCGAGGCGGCGATCGCGGAGCCAATCGAGGTGGGAATTTTCGGGGACACCCTCGGAAATGTTATGTCTGTGAGGGAGAACATGGAATATTTCAATGCAACAAATTCAATGATTGGGTAAAAACAAAAAAAGAAAAAGCTAAACCGAGAGCCAAAGCAAATCTGGCAATCGGCGCTATCATCGATTCGGGTGCCACGCAACATATGTTCAACCAATTAGAGCTCTTCGAGACGGTGGCTGAGCATGATGGCTTAGTCACGTATGTAGGGAATGAGAAATTACATGCGACGTACATTGGGACAATTGAGCTTGATGACAAGCTGAAATTATGGGATGTCTTATATGTACCGGAGATCGCCAGAAATTTAATATCTATGCGAGCGTTGACACATGACGGAAATGACATAACCTTCAAGAGCGACAGATTAGTAATTAAAATCGGCACGAATCACGAAGAAATTAAAATCGGACAAGCCAATGGCGACCTATTTCATTTATCGACATCAGAGCTAGAGCTAGAAGCAAACATTACCAATTCCAAGATTGCAAACATCGCCGATTCCAAGATTGATGACTATATATTATGGCATCACCGACTAGGCCATTTGGGCCGAAATACTCTGCAATCAATCAACAAATTTGTCACAGGGCTCGGAGATGCGCGGCTGTCAACCGGACAAATCGAAATATATGCCGGGTATGAACACACGAAGTTGCACCGCAAGCTGTTCGGACACGCGAAAAATCGATCGATGGAGCCTATCGGAAGGGTGTATACAGATCTGTGCGGGCTGATGCCCACGCCATCAGTCAATGGAGCAAAATATATATTAACTTTCATCGATGATGCCACTCGCTACATCACAACATATTTATTGATAATAAAAGTGACACATTTAATTGATTCCAGACATTCAAAGCATTCACCAAGACGCAATCAGGCCGAAAACTCAAGATTCTCCGATCAGATGGAGGAGGAGAGTATGTAAACACCAAGATGCGTGAATTTTTAATCAAACACGGAATTCATCACGAAATGATGACACCGGACACGCCGCAACAAAACAGTGTAGCCGAACGATATAACCGGACATTGATGGAGTCAATCCGGGCAGTTAAAATTACTGCCAGCATACCTGACGAACTTTGGGCAGAACTTGCTGCAAGTGCTACATATTTACGCAACCGATTGCCAATGCAAGCCAATAAGAAGAGTACTTCACCATTTGAATTATGGCATGGTTACAAGCCTGATATCAGTAACTTGCGCATCATATGGGCTGACGCGTATATGCATATTCGCAAGGGAAAAAGGTCGAAGCTGGTGCCCCGATCCAAAAAGCTTAAAATGATTGGCTATTATGACGAAAAGAAGGCATACAGGCTCTGGGATCCAACCAATAGGAGGATAGAGATCAGCCATGATGTCACATTTAATGAATCTATTATATTAAAATTCCCAACAATCGTCAACCCAGAAGATTGAGAATATGTCATTGAAGAGATCATCGGAGAACATGAGATTGATGAAAAAAGGCAATATCTGGTTAAATGGCTAGGCTATGATGATGATGACAACACCTGGGAGCCAATCGAACAATTGATCGACACTGAAGCTCTACAAATTTGGCGAGATCACATGTCAGAAGCTAATTTAATTGAATTGACCGATGACCCAATGACCTACAAGGAGGCAATTTCTCTGCCTGATGCAAAGCTTTGGGAGGAAGCGATCAATCAAGAGCTTAAATCACTTAAGAATAATGACACGTGGACGATTATACCTGAGGTGCCTGCGGGACGCAAGCTGATTGGATGCAGATAGGTATTTAAAAAGAAACTCAACACTGATGGATCGGTTGCTAGGTACAAAGCAAGATTAGTGGTCAAGGGATATTCACAACAGCAAGGAATTGATTACGATGAAACATTTGCTCCTGTGGCGAAATTCATATCGATCAGGGCACTGTTATCGATCGGAACAACCTTAAACTTAGAAATTCACCAAATGGATGTAAAAACTGTGTTCCTGAATGGCGATCTTGATGAAGAGATCTACATGATAGTACCTGAAGGAATCGACCAATCGGAGCTGTCACCAAGAGCTGTGTGTAAGCTCAATCAATCACTGTATGGACTAAAGCAATCACCTCATATGTAGAATCAGAAGATCGACAACTACCTCAGCCAATTAAATTTTACAAGACTAAAATTGGATCACAGCATTTATCTAAGGAGAAGACAAGACAATCAATATCAATCGCTGATAATTATTGCCATATATATTGACGATCTACTAATTCTGGCCGACTCGATGGAAACGATGAACAAATTCAAGGCGGAACTTAGCAACGCATTTGATATGACAGACTGTGGCGAAATTAAACATTTTTTGGGTATTCGAGTCATGCGCGATCAAAAAACACACATGATCACAATTGATCAAAGCTACTTTGCCAATCAAATCATTACAAGGTTTAACATGACGGATGCCAAGCCAATCAGTACACCCCTTGATCCATCCATTCAACTCAAAGCTGAAGGAAGAAAAACCGCAGATCAAAGTCTATTCAGACAAATGATCGGCAGCATAATGTACTTGATAATCGGGACGAGACCTGATCTAGCTGCTGCTGTCAGCATCATCAGTCAATTTTCGGCCAATCCAATGCAAGAACATCACCACGCCCTCAAATGATTATTAAGATATATTAAAGGAACAGCCAATTATAAGCTGTGCCTTGGACGCGATCAGGATCTAAGACTGATCAGTTTTAGCGATGCTAACTGGGGAGGAGACTGTAATGGGGTTTCTCCTAAACCACCTGTGAGGAAGCATCTGATGATACTAATCTACGTTGGACTTAGGAATCTCCGAGTACGTCGCAAGGTTTCTAAGGTATCGAAAGTACTTTGTTTCTTTATAAGATTATTAATTGTGAATTTCAGACTTATAGTCTTTTAGTGCTCTTGATGTGTGTAGAAGAGGGTGAGATCTTTAGCTCTCAAAGGGATCTTGAGTGTGCACTGCTATTGAACTGAAGTTTATTGAATAAAGAATTGAGGGATATTTATATAAAATTCTCGAGGTGCTATATGGGTAGCTGCCCAGGTTACTACTCGGGAAACTATTGGCTATTCAAAATATAAACTAATTATAAATTTATGTGATATAACGAGTTATATAAGTTATGGATTTAAGACAGTTAAAGATTTAAGATAGTTAAAGATTTAAGATGGTTAAAAGGTTTCACAAATCAAGGAACTATTCCAATTGGTCAAAATCTCTTTGTATTACGCGGATTTCTTCTTTAAGTTCCTCAAAGGCAATTTGAGACAGTTGGTGAAATGCGGATAGTCCAATTCTGGTAAGTCTTTTCAAGGTGGCTGGTCGGAACTGAAAGAGTCCATAAATTCGGAGGGCAATCCTTTGAGATTGGAGGGGGATCCCTTGATGTAGTGCTCGTTTGCATGCTTCTGCATGTTGTCGGTCCCATACATGTTCGAGATCTTCTTCCCAGATCCTAGCGATCTTATAGTAAGCCTGAAATTCGTCTTGTGTTTGTCGTTTCTGAGCAATGTCGATGTTTTTCATTATTATTTGAGTCCTTCATAGGGCAGATCCTTCCTCAGGTAGTAGTTCGGACGGAGGGTCTTCTAAGGCTCGGTATACTTCAATAACTCGGCTTTGGAGGTATTCATCATTGTTGAATCGGGGTATGGTTGTCTGTTATGTTTCTGCAAGTGTTTGTTGCTACTTTTATATCTATCACTCTTACAGAGACATTAATACATGACGATCAACTACAGGATATATTTTCAACCTATCAGGAGAAGCCATCAGCTGGTCAAGCAAACGCCAAGCAACCGTTGCCCTATCAACAACTGAGGCAGAATATATGGCATTAGCTCATGCAACGAAGGAAGCCATTTGGCTATGCACCCTATTGGATGAGCTAGGATATTTGCCGAATTGTGCAACAACCTTATTTGAAGACAACCAATCAGCAATCGCACTTGCCAAAAATCCAATTAATCACGCTCGATCAAAGCATATCGACATTCAGCACCACTTTATTCGAGAGAAAGTTGAATCAAAGGTGATAGATATCATTTACATGGCGACAGATGAAATGATCGCCGATACATTAACCAAGCCACTTGTGCGACCAAGACTTGAAATGTTGATCACAAAAATGGGCTTATGTAACTAACATTATTTCTTTAAAAATTTTATGTTCTTTATCACGTTATTCTTATCACTCAAGTAGTATTTTATATATAATTATTTGCAGTAAATGTACTTCATAGATAACATTTGTGATGTACAGTTGAACACTTTATTTTTATTCTTTTATTTTTTTATTTATTTTTTTATTGAGATATATCAAGCAGGGGGAGTGTTGAAATTAGTAGCTTATTATATCTCTCCCATCAATGATCGATTGTTATGTCACTCGATCATGGCTTAGACGATCTTTGTTTTATATCGACCAATCATAAATTAGCATTAATAAATATACACATATTGGCTTCATTAGCTAGTGCACTCTTTACTCCAAACAAAACACATACATTCGAAGATCAAATTTCAACACTTCAGGCCTCTCATGATCATCAGCTGGTAGGACACACAGGCGTAGACAACACATATCAACGACTATCAGAAAAATATTATTGGAAGAATATATATAAAGACATTAGGGAATATATCAGGAGATGCGATACTTACCAGAAGAGGCGCCGAGGAAAGGAAGTCGAGACCTTACAACCGATTATACCTGGAGGACCCTTTGAACATATTGGAATAGACATTGTTGGACCGCTACTAAGGACACTTAGAGGAAATCGATACATCATAGTAGCAGTTGATTACCTGACCAAGTACCCCGAAGCAAGAGCATTGCCCCTTGCAGATGCCCTTAATATTGCACCCTTTATCTACGAAGATATTATCTGCCGCCATGGAATACCTTATGAAATGACCTCCGATCAAGGGACTGAATTCATTAATAAATTCATGCAGATATTGACGCAACACTTCAGGATCCGCCAGATAAAAACTACTGCCTACCACCCTCAAGGAAATGGACTTACCGAACAAACGAATCAAACCCTCAAGAACACGATTGCTAAAGTAGTACAATCACAAGGAGGAGATTGGAACCTATACCTACCTTCCGCCTTATTTGTACTACGAACAATGAAACAAGAGACAACAAAGTTTACCCCTTTTGAGCTCACTTATGGAAGAAAAGCTCATCAGCTGGTAGACCAAGTAATGACTACCCCGGAACCCAGCCACACCTCCTGGGAAAAGCAAATTGAGCATCATGTGACAAAGGAAATTCAAGAATTACACAACGTCCGAAACAAGGCGAGAGAATTTATTGCCATTGCACAAGATCGACAAAAGAAGAATTATGACAAGGAACACAAGGAAACTGAGAAATTGAAGATTGGTGACCAAGTCTTACTATACCGGAACATAGTAGAGTCCTCTTGGTCAGCAAAATTAGACCCAAAATGGGAAGGACCATATTATATCGTCAGTATAAAAGGAACTATGTACCAGTTACGAAAAACGACAGGAACGATCTTACCCTATACTGTCCACCGAAACCGCCTCAAGAAATATCATGCCCTGTTGGAACAACTTCCATGAAGTCCGAGTCAGCCTGATCGAGGCCTACCGATATATAGAACCTCTGGAAGACCTTGAGGAGATAGAAGGATCGACCTTATAAAAGACCCAATCAATTGTATGCAACATTCAAAGGAGGCAACACCTGGCGCGAATCAATGAATGGAAGGAATACTACTGAATCACACAACTCTGGGATGAGGAAATTGAACATATCTGGAATCGGAAGGATAGAGAAATCTGTCAATGAGCCCTCAAAGGAGCACTCTCTGCCTACACTACAAAAATGGCCAATCGGATTTATCAACTATTCAAGCACAAGCCTAGTGCTTTGAACCACTTTCGGTACAGTATGCACTAACTAAATCAACTAACACAGAATGAAATGAAGGAGCTAGAGGAAGAGGTAAAACAGTTACAAAGAGATTTCTCCGAGTTAGAACTGTACCTTGAAGTCTAACTCGTAGAAAGGAAGGAGATGTGATAGAACATTTTGTGACGACATACAATTTGATCATATAAGATCATAGTCATGTGACTTGTAACGTTGCTGAGACTTGTAATGTTGCTGAGACTTGTAACGTTGCTGAGATCCGCAATCACACTATAACTTAAAATAGTATTTCAATCTGATATATTATTTCGACACCCAATTACATTATAACCTGATATATCATTTTATATCTTAGCCAATCAATTTATACCTTATATTTAGCCGAGCCAATCAGAAATTCAAGTAGTAACCTGGGTAGCTGCCCATATAGTACCTTGTAATTTCTTATAAATACCCCGCTCACAATTAACAATAAAATACGGACTGCAACAAGCTAAGGAAGCTTACAATAGATAACCTATGGGATACTGAAGCCTTACTCAAGGAGTAAGCAATTGGATAGTTTCAAGATTCTAACAGATACACTTTATTCGATCACACTTAATTCTTGCTAGTTAACACCTACATTGACACCCTTCTTAAAGATGCTACCGTATAAACTGCTAAGACCCCTGAAACGTATTTTTTGCACTTGCTCAATTTCGAGTATTTCGCCGTTAATATATTTTAGTCTGCTACAATATATAGCGAATCTTGCTAGAATCTTCAAGAATCTCTCTGCATAGTGCACATATGAGTTATGCTGCTTATTTCAGTAAGTAAACTCTAGATTTTACTATATGTGGTAGTTGTGGTGCATTTCTTGCAATTCAGGTATATGATTTATTTAGTTTATGCCTAGGGGTAGATCAGGTAATTTAAATAGTATAATTTATTTTGTTTATTCTGACCTTGTTTTCAGGTACGAGCTGATTTGTCATTTATTTTCCTTTCTAACTCTTAAGTTATTCATGTGAATTGAGTTCTTAATTGAGTATCCTTTTAGCTTTGTTCATATAGG